>JAVTVY010056516.1:0-31172 GCA_036873755.1 Hanleya hanleyi
ATTTATTAGATTGGGGCATTCATGACCAAAGTATATGTAGGCAGGTAGCATAAACATTTGCGTGCTTTGATAGTGAGTGAGGAATTCCTTTGGAATAAGTACACAATATCTGTGCAGCTGTTTAACACGATAGCTGTGCAGTTATAAATGGAAGTTATGGAACACATATATAAATCGAATATAGAGTAGGGGAAGGTGTTCTTTTACGCACCTCTCTGGGCTGGTGCTAATTCCCTCGAATAGACAGTGTTGAGAAATTTTCTTGTATATCTATATGACATGTTTAATATATTTTTCATATTTTAAAGTTTTTTTGTATTTTTTAATGCCGTTTAACGAGAAAATGAAAGAGAGGCTCTAATTCTACTGTGTCGTGCGCATAAGATAAGTCGTACGTGCGAGATAATTTTGCCGAAAAAGGGTTTTGCTTGACTCTTTTACGATTCACTACTCTCTAAAAAAACTTGAGTGAAATTTCGTTGTTTAAGAGTGGAAAAAATTCCACTCAAGCACCTGAGTGGAAACTTTCACTCAAGTTGATTGACTTACACTCACGTGGAGTGTCAGCTACAGCTTGAGTGAACTTTGAGTGAATTTCATTCAACTTGAGCGGATGAATTTTCACTCTTACTTAAGAGAAATAGAAATTTTTGGTGGAGAGTCTCTTTTATTATCAGTTATTCTGGTCTGCACATATGTAGTTTGTATGATATTTTCACTGCCATTTTTGTATGGCACTTTCAATATTGTTTAGTCAGTCCCAAGGGCAAAAAATTACAAATATAAAAGTATAACCCGTTATTCGGACGGGAAAAGAGTAAATATGAGCATGTCAGCTGCGCCATATGCGAGGTTAATTAGCTCATGCACTCAGAATATCTATTCATATACACAGATATTATTTTTATAATATGCACGAAGAAAAAGACTATGATTGGTGGATCACCGAGGTGGATCATTCATGATGGTTGAATAGTTAAGAAATCTGCAAGAATAAGGAGAGAGGGAATTAAGGTTTAACATCGCGTTCAGCAATATTTCATCTATATAGCGATGAGTGCAAGAATAAAGTGTCTACCTGATGGCTTATTCAATATTGTTTATCATTTGTGGTAATAACAACTGCGGTCATTTTACATTTACGTAATTAAGATCAATCCCACCCCCGCCAGATCCCGTCTCCCGTATCTCCTTATGTAACAGAGAATAAAGATGTTTTTTATTTATCTAAACATTCTACATATGATTAAAAGCAATATTTCTACTGATTTTCTTACACATCTCAATAATATGAGTGTGCTTTAAAACTTGCAACTATTTCAAATATATCTCCATTAAGCGGAGTAAATTTCCAGCAATTATTGATGATTTTTGTTATTGTTTTGTTCATCAAAGTCAAGAGTACAACTGGTGTTGTCTATACATACTGAATAATACAATAACTGCGCTAAGGCGAGGCGTTCTAGCGTATTTCCGATTCAATCCAAAGACTCATCAAGCTTCGATCATGTCACTGGCACAGTGATTTTTTCTAATTGTTGGGGAGCCTTTTGTCTCCTTGTAATTCATTGAAAATTCTACCGCCGTCAGCGAACGTTCAACTTCTGCGCTACCAGTACTTGGGGTGAAATCTTACCTCGGTCCACTGCCTGCTCCTGTATGTCCATAGTGAGGAACCGATTCTCGTCGCTGACGAATTCATTCGCTATATCGACCAAGGTGATGGAATACGTACAACTTGGTTGATATACATGTAGCCAAATATATTCAATCCAAAGGTTCATTAAGCTTCGGTCATGTCACTGGCACAGAGATTTTGTCTACTCGTTGGGGAGCCTTTTGTCTCCTTGTGATTCATTGACAATTCTACTGCCGTCTGATATTTTATATTGATGAACATCAACATCGCTATTCATAATCGAGTCATTGTAAGTCAGTGATATAGAGGGAGCAATTGTTCCAGTGGTCAGCTGGATAACCCCATATATGGTCTTTTACTTCCACACATGACATTCCTGTCCACACATGACATTCCTGTCCAAGCATACTGCAATGCACACCATGTAGTACATGTGTATAGCAGGCTTCTGGTGTGCAAAACAACGATATGGTAGCAAAGGCACAGACAATGTTGGGAATAATCAAAGCCATTGAGAAAGTAGGAATATCGAAGCCATAAACCACTATATGGTTGTCTTCTTAGAATTCAGAATACATGTAGATGGGACACAAATTGCACAGGAGTAAATGTCTCAAAAAGTGACAAATTGATGAGGTGGTTCAAAGAAGTGGAACTGATAAAAAAAAATATTATGTTAACCTGACGGAGAATGGGAGTATTGAGAGAAAATGGAAGAAAATACACATGGTCAATGTTACATGACAGTGTGACTAACGTCACAGGACCTACGAAGTAGGGTAGGCATTAGGACTCCGACGCGAACTGAACTCTTGGAAATCCCCCGCCCCGAGTTGAAATCCTGCCTATATATTAAGATGGGCACAGCCTAAGTCAGAAATTTTCATCAAAAGTAGGTAAACTCAGAACTTGCTGGTAACAGTCCCCTAATGCACCTTCATGCCACAAATCAAGGTTCTAATGTCAACGGTTCTCCTTATTTTGCCGACGAAAGGATTCGGATGCATTCACTCACTCACTGGCTGACTGACTGACTGACTATCGGACAATTTGCAGATGGTAGCCTACTTTGTAAGAAAAGTGGATGACAGGTGGGTTGAAGATAGGACGGATTGAATGGAATATATAGAATGAGTCCATGGAAAGAGGGAAATGTAGACAGATATGGTGATTTCTCCTTGTTGGTGAAGGCCAGAGCAGGGTCGTTGGACACAAGGAATAAGACAAAAGAAGGACTGGAAGAGAAAAAAAAGTGTGAAACATGTGGGGTGCTGGAGGATATGAAACATGTCTTATATTAAGCTTATATTGTGAAATGTACAGAGCAAGGATGCCTAGCTTGAAGGATCAGCTGATATCATCACAGAAAGGAATTATATGGGGAAGGAAAAGTGGGGATGACAGAGACATGGTGTTATCACACTTGTTACGTCTTAGCTATATTCTGGATAAGACCGAGATCCATATCATATCCAGTTTTTTTAAGGATGTTTGGACAATTAGGGGAGAGATATAAACCCGATGGGAGAGACAAACAAGGTCACTGTGATATATTAAGACTGTACACTGGGTGAAATGACTGTAGGCTGTTACTGTGGAAACAGTGCAAAGGCAAGCTGGGGGTAGGGCGCGGAGTGGAAAACTATAAACTGAAATAATTATTGAATATATAAGGGGCATTGGTGAGAAGACAGGGTGGGGGAAGGGGGGACGATGATGACAAGGGGAGAATGACGGAAGAGTAGGGATGTTCTATCTCAAGTCATGTAATAGAAAACCAAGTAAATGCAAGCAGGTTAGATATTTGTATCATCCATTCAACACTCCCAGCATTATCAAATCAAACGTAGATCAAACCGACCCATTTCACTGGTGTCCCAGTCAGTATAGATTAAAACCGTTACTTTGTAAACTCGTTTTGATCCTAGCTATTTTTTCAGCAGTCTTGTCGGCTTTGGGTACAGAAGGGCATGCTAGCTCAATTATACCAAAGTCATCGATGCCTGTTGATGGTATTTTTTATTACAGTCTAAGGCAAACACACAACAAATTACATCCATTCTATGGAACAAATGTTGATTTGTCGTACCTGATCTTAGTGTCGGGTGACGTGAAACCCAACCCCGGACCAGACTACCCAAAAAGGCCAAACAAACCTTTATCGATTGTGCACGTCAACGTAAGTAGCCTGCGCTATAAAGTTGACTTGATCAAAGCCGAAGTCGGTCATTACGATATTATCGCAATAACAGAAACCAAACTCGATGCATCTGTTGAAGATACAAAATTGAAAATACCAGGTTTTCAATTCCCACCGATACGGAAAGACAGATCCTTGCAAGAAGGCGGCGGTATCGTTATATACATTCGTGAAAATTTGGTGTGTGATGAAATTGACAACATGTTTATTGATGGCTTGGAAGCAGTATGGATACGCATTACATCCAAAAATACAAAATTTTATATAGGAACATTCTATAGGCCCCCATCAGCTCGAGTATCATACTGGAACCTGATAGATGAATCCATATCTCTAGCAAGGGACCAAATGTCGAACAAATGTATAATACTTGGCGATTTTAATGCCGATTCCCTTATCAGAACACATGAGCAGATATCGCGCCTGGAAACTAAATATGCCATCCGCCAGATAATCACGGAGCCAACCCGCATTACCCCTACTTCCAAGTCCCTTATCGACCTCATACTTGTGTCAAATCCCTCTCTCGTCGTAAACTCTGGTGTAATTTCTCCATTCTGCAGTGATCACCATGCAACCTATGTGTCAATCAAGGAACGTGGATTTGATCAACCCTGCTTCACACGTCATATCTGGCTATATGATCAAATGGATGCTGACGGATTACTTAATTCTCTTGTGACAACTGACTGGGACTCTCTTTTCTTTAGTGACAACAATGAAATAGCTAAAAACATAACTGACCGTATTCAACATACAGCAGAAAACCATATTCCACATAAAATTGTTACAATAAGACCACGAGACAAACCGTGGATGAGAAATGATCTACGAAGAATGATGCGTAGGCGTGACAGAATACACAACAAAGCTAAACGGACAAATCTACCCCAGCATTGGGAACAGTTTCGAACAACCCGAAATGAGGCTATAAAACTAATCAGGGCGGCCAAATTAGAATATCAGACACAGCTCGACGCAAAAATTATTGAAACAAAATTTGTAAGCAGAGATTGGTGGAAATTAATAAAATCATATATGAAAGAACAACATATATCTACCCAGTTCCCAAATATAATTTTTAATGGAAAAGTATCAAATGAACCGAATGATATAGCGAATTTGTTTAACAACTATTTTATTGAGTGTTCATCCTTAGACGATGTTGGTAAAGAGCCTCCCATATTACCTCTCCATACTAATATTCTTGACAACATTATCATAACATATGACGATGTGAGAAACATCCTCCTCGGGCTCGATATAAGTAAAGCAGTGGGACCTGATCGTATAAGTAATAGACTGTTGAAATGTGCAGCCTCTGTACTTGCATATCCGTTAATGAAATTTTTTAATAAATGTCTCTTGGAAGAGAGTATGCCCGAAAACTGGAAATTGGCAAACGTAACCCCAATTCACAAAAAAGGAAGCAAAAATGAAATTACAAATTATAGACCCATATCCTTAACAAGTAATATCAGCAAAGTTTTCGAAAAGTGTATTTTTAAATATCTCTTCAACTTTCTTCTGGATAATAATCTTCTTTCCAATCTCCAGTCAGGCTTTATTCCGGGTGATAGTACAGTCTATCAACTGACTGATATTTACAATTTTATATGTACAGCTCTGGACGAAGGTAAAGAAGTTCGCGCTGTCTTTTGTGATATAACAAAAGCTTTTGACAGAGTGTGGCACAAGGGACTGCTTCGCAAACTTGGATCAATTGGAATCAGGGGAGCTCTTCTTGGTTGGTTTCGCGATTACCTCTCTGATAGGCGTCAAATTGTGGTGATAGACGGCAAATCATCGGACCCAAGAAACATAAACGCTGGGGTTCCACAAGGGTCTGTTCTCGGACCACTTCTCTTCCTAATCTACATTAATGATATCGTCAATGACATAAGATGCAATATTAGGCTGTTTGCCGATGACACATCACTATATATAACTGTTGAAAATCCAGCTACTTCTGCCAATATATTGAACACGTCTCTGCAAACTATCTCCACCTGGGCTGAAACCTGGCTGGTAAAATTTAGTGCAGCCAAAACGAAAGAAATCTTATTTTCCCTGAAAAGAAACTCAGTCCGGGGTCCCAATCTTAACTCGGAAATATAAAGAGCTTCAAACAGTATTTCTGTGATTTGAAATCTCCGCTCGAGTTCCACTATTATTGTGAATTTTGTTCACACTACCTTGGACTTGATGGTCAAGCACGGACAAGTGGTGGAATATGCCCAAGTCGTAAGATTCAGTTAGGAAACTCGCTTCCTTCTTATCATCATACGGATAATTCCCTCATAATAATTGTACAATCACCAGGTTTAAGTGGCACTTAATTCATACTCTATTGATTCAAAACACATGAGCAATAAAAACGCAGACATTCACTCATTCTTTATTTATCATTTATTGACATGATATACAGCCATAGAAAGATATAAGTGTGACACTCTGTAGCTATGGATGCTGCACATATGCACGACAATATGATGTACCAGCATATAATGCCATTTTATGCATGCACTTCACGTGGTGATCGAATATATTTTATGGGGAATGTACATTACGTACTTCAGTTTCATGCTGATACCACAGGTTACAGACAGAGTGAGTTAGCATGTATGTTGGTACACACAGATCATGACAGATTTGATGAGAGTAGATTGTTAAACTTTTCTGATGGTCACTCTGTGTGATCAAATCTTCCTCTTTACTGCATTACTGTACTTTAAGGTACCAACTGAAAATCTTGATTACTGGCCAAGCATGTTCCAAGCAGGTGGTCGATTGTCAAGTTAAGATGTATATTTTCAAAGAAAAACTGAAATAAAAAATGTTGTATAAAATACATGTACATGTATAATGTATGTAAATATCATATTTATAGCCTTTTTCCATGATATACTGACAACTATTCCCACAGAAAGGGTTTGCTGCATTGTATTGAATAGAGAATCACCCAAAATAGGGTTTAGAACCCCCGTACCGAAAGGTCTCATATAAACTTTTATGTGTTTCTAGTATGATTCTAATGTAAGATTCTGGTCCGAAAATGTATCTTTTGAGGTTCTCTTCTCCCGATACAAAAAATGGATGCAAAAAACAACAAAGTCCAGCATTCTCACAATGAATCATAGGTGTTTCAGGACTTTGACAAAATCTGAAGAGAAAATGGTCGATATGAACAGAGTCCAAAATCTCATAAGGGGCGATTACACTAATTATGAGCCTGAGACTTGGAAATTTTATAGCAAGTTGTCTTTGTAAATTTATTTCACACAGGTGTTTATACTATCTGATGCAAAGAAGAATTTTCAGAAGTGAGTCCATTAAAAATGTTAGAACTGTGTGAAGTTCGGGCAAAATTTTGACATACTCAATGCTTAGAATCACCAAATCTGGTGTCAAGGCAATGGTGGCCATATTGAATAATGCGGACGGATGAAAAACAATTCCATGCAGCCATCGTCTCACTCATAGCAAACCACTGTCCAAGATTGAAGTAAATCAAACAAATTGCTTTTAGTTATTGCAGTGACAAGCTTATTTAGTATGGCAGCCATATTGAATTATACAGGTTGCCGAGAAGCAAGCCTAGACAACATCTCACTCAAATAAAACCACTGTCCAAGTTTGATGTGGAGTCAAAGGGACAAATAGTTTTTGAGTTATTGCAGTCACAAGCTTACTTATATTGTACATGTAGCATGGTTCAATAGGGGGCAAGGCCATGGCGGCCATATTGGATTATGCATGTTGCCGAAAAACAATCCCAGCCATCCTCTTACTCATACCAACCCACTTTCCAAGTTTGATATTAATTCGACAAATCGTTTCGTAGTTATTGCATTCACAAGCTTAAAAGCAGCATGGCTGAACACAGGGGTCAAGGCCACAGTGGTCATGGTGGCCATATTGGATCAAAGCATACTGAAATTGGGCAAGAAACTATGCTAAGAAACTACTACTTATTCAGTACTAAAGCTGTCAATATTCAGTTGCGGAGTTTACCGCATACTCAACTATGAAACACAAACGAGATGATGTGCATGATCTAGGTAAAACAAGCGCATGTGCAAAGTATGAATTGGACTTTAAGCACAGTCTCCTGTAGAGTGATTTGATGGCATAATGGTTAGAGAGGTTTGGTTATTCTCACTATAAAGGTCGTGAGTTCGTGACCACTCAGAAACAGACTGAAGACCCAGCCTGTTAGCAGGCAGGGCGATCCCGCTCTGTAAAATGGAGGTATAAAAAAGGTCGTTTTTGTTCGATAACTTTTGATTCCTTCTTAACCAATCTTAACCAACCAACCTTCTTAATCAAAATTTCAGGCGCATTGATTTATCTATTGGTCCAGGTCATAAAATTAATTTGCCATATGAAGAACCAGCCAATATTGTTTGAACAGCGCGAAGGATGTTTGGCCTATTATTATGAAATTAGATAGATGACAATTTACTTTTTTACTTCCATTTAATGCGGATAGATATGTCTGTATGCCTCAAGAGGATTTTGCTGAATTCATTATGTGAACTGATATATTGAGCGAAAACGACCCTATTTTACCTCCATTTTAGAAATTGGGATTCCCCTAACCTGGTTAACTGGAAATGGGAGTGCTATCATACCTCATTGGGTTATTCAGGTTGCCAAAGAAAAATCTCAGCAATCCTCAACTCATATCAACCCAATTTACAAGTTTGATATGAATCGGACAAATCATTTTTTTCAGTTATTGTAGACACAAGCGTAAGTAGCATGGCTCAATAGGGGATTCTGATGAAGAATCTCAGCCATCCTCTCACGCATCCACTCAAACATCTATAGCAACACACTGATGTCAATCGGACATTTTAATGAACTTACATGATTGGTAGCATACTTGTAATATGCAAAGAGTTTTCCTGCTCTGAAATTCTGATGGTACAAGAATTAGCATGGTATTTTTTATTTATTGAAAAGTCTCAAGTCTCAACCACATAGATAGAATTGTTTTCCTTCTTTTGGGATCCTTACATGAAAGATGGTCCATCAGATGAGCCCATCATTCTTCCATTAATGGGGGAGGACTGATTCTCATAAACTATCTTTGAGTCAGGCCTGGTCAAGCAAACAAATGAGATAAGATTTCATGTAAGCTGAGATACCGCTTTGAAATGTGACTAGACATGTTATATTATTGAACAATAGCCGAACACTTGCCGATTCACCACTACTGGGAATCCCATGAATTCACGCCATTTCATCTTACAAACCGATATGAACAAACTCAATCAGGTTCCCCTAGGCCTACATTTATAAGTTTATGGCAGATATCTGAGTTTATTCAAAGTAAGGATAAAAACATATAGGATAACAACTTCAGATTGATAGGCTTATATACACACTATAGAAACCCACACACTATTTAGCATCTATTGTGTCCATATTTATTCCTACGAAGTAGGCTACCATCTGCAAATTGCAAATTGTCCGGTAGTCAGTGAGTGAGTGAGTGAGTCCATCCAAATCCTTTCGTCGGCAAAACATGTAGAACCGTTGACACTTAGAACATAGGTTTTTTGCATGAAGGTGCTTAGGGAACTGTTACCAGCACGTTCTGAGCTGACCGAATTCTGATGAAAATTTGATTTATAATTATTTTTTTATTATTTATTGATTCAGCGAGTGGACTGATGCCATCGGGAACCGTTGGCTTATGTTTCACTGTGACTTTTGAATGTTCCCTGATACGGCATATCACTTGTTCAACACACCGGTTTTCTCGTGAAATCACCGAAGTTAAGCGACTTTGAGCCCGGTCAAGACTTGGATGGGTGACCTTTGCTGTACTGCTGGGCTGATAAGTGTCCAGGGAAATAGGAACTGAGGGCGATAATAGTTGCTACGCTAATGACTTACTAGCGGTGACATCTGGGAAAGTTAATAGTAGGCCTACCTATTGTCAATTAGAGACTGCTATATAAATTCTCTCACGGTTAGCACTTAGGGCCCCCAAGTCATCTCTCGTGTACACACTTAAATCATACCTACTTCGTAGGTCCTGTGACGTTAGTCACACTGCCATGTGTATATACATCTTTGATAAAATGATAGACATGTTTATCATAAATATTGACAAACTTATCTACACTATAGTGTTATTTAACACATATAATGTTCATTAAAATATTTGTGAGCCTTGTATTATTTTCCATACTGTCACTGCACCACCAAGAAGGGGAATTCAATATAAACATCCACAAGACTATGTGGTCTATTTATCCATGGAGCCTACTCATAAATCCGGGAGTAGTAGACAAAGGGGGAATTCGGAATAATGTTCATGCCCCGGGGCCTTCAAGGTTATATGCATATCAGGGCCTTTCGCCTATGTTTGTTTTCTGGACATTGATAAATTACATTTGGCCCCATCCTAGGCCATGATTGGATCACTAGTAGGCTCCATGATTTATCATAGGTCACACAGCAATTAGTACATTTAAAACATTATAAGAACAGTTCATCATTTTAGCTTGTTCTCAACATACATTGTACATGAATAGAGCCTTTTTCTACATGCCTTTAATAATACACCTTGTGCAAAATGAAATGAAATTAAGATCCTCATCCATGTTGGAAATATTTCCTAGCAATGATACTGAAGGGCAAACAATTATTTTTAATGAGCCCAATTATCTGATGTCTGGGGAATTGATTTTTTGGTATATTTCAGTGTGTAATGATGAAAGAACATCAAAATAAAATATCAATATTTTAGTACCCCAAAATAAGTCCACTGCCAACAAGAAAATGGTATTACCTTGCCATATTTTCTGATGAAGCACAACTTGTCTTCTGAAAGCTGGAATATATAATCGCTGCTGTGTTTTAAGGTCACTGATAGTTGATGGTCACTGATATAAGGTTCTGTAAGAGTGAGGCTGATTTGTCTTGTAAAGTTTTTAGTAAGGAAAGGCAACCCATCAGCAGCCAATCAGATTTAATACACATTTAATATGGAGTGGGTTAATAGTATCAGTGCTTACATAATTTGCCTAATCTTTAAAGATTACACAGGAGTCTGCATGAACAAGGCTCAGTAAAATTTGATTTGATTTGATTTTATTCACCAATGAATGCATTTAGTCATAAAAGAAATGGCGGTCATAAAAGAAACAGTAGTTGTAATATTAGAAAATGCACGCCAGACGAGACTTGTTCTATCCCATAAATAGCAAATTGAATAAAGAATAACTTCAGATTCTGTTACTGCAGTGACTGTGGATTGTATTAGATCCTTATGCATGTACATGTTGATGCCTGGACAGGATGAGGCACTCGTTAAATAAAGTTGAACGTGATTGAGTACATAGGGCATACAAGAGTGACTGTTTCTCCTCCCATCCGGTTGTGCTGGTCAACGGGAAGGGGAGTGGAATGGGCCATTTCCCACTCAACCGTCGACATAGCACTCCCGGATGGGGTCTTGGTCCCTGTGGGGATGGGGCTGTTCGGTAGGAGATGGTAATTGAGCCATCACCGACAGGCCTCATCTCGCAGGGAATAAGTCTCCATTCTGTATTTAACTCATTAAGGAAATGTTAATCCTATTTTCATAGCAGATAACTTGATTCTAATCTCCAATTGGGCAAATTTGGCAAGTAAAAATTTTCTAATAGAATGTCATACAACACGTAGATTAAAACAAGCATTCAGGTTTATAATGTTTCCGAGCTTTATTGAATATGTCGAAATGGTTTATATGAGTAGAGGGTAAATAGACAGTTCTGGCTCAACGTTATATGTAATAATCCCGCTCCCCACTTTTTTGTTACTTAAGATGTAATAATCCCTAATTTTTTTACATAATATGTTTTGTTACTTATAAGTAATAATCCCCATTTTTATATGGGGTATCACCTCAGTTCTATTTTTAGATCATGACATCATTGGGAAAACCCTTAGGGTCGGAAGGGTGACCTTTTGACCTGGATGTGACCTTTGACCCGCGCACACAATCGCGGATAATCCGCGCGCGCGTCCGGATACACGCGCGCGCTGCGTGCCGGCCCGGTGGTACATAATATGTAGTATCCTCTGTTACCTCTGCTCATTGTTTTGTTATTTAATACCCCTTGTGTTCATATGTAAGTTCTGTTTATAGAGCAACACCTCAGTTCTATTTTTAGATCATGACATCATTGGGAAAACCCCTGTTCTATTGTTATTGCCTGCTCCGTTGTCTTTAGTTCTCGACAAGTACAGACGCGTCTAGGCAGCACAATAGATAATGAACAAGGAGTGGTGAGTCATGCTCTAATATTTTTTGTTACTTAATAAGTAATAATCTTTGTCTTCTTACTTATTATATAATGCTCCTCGATATTTAGTCACCACCTCAGTTCTATTTTTAGATCATGACATCATTGGGAAATCCCCTGTTCTATTGTTATTGCCTGCTCCTTTATCTTTAGTTCTCGACAAGTACAGACGCGTCTATGTTGAACAATAGATAATAAACAAGGAGTGGTGAGTCATGCTCTACATATACTAGAATTTATATTGTTTATCGGACAGGTCCCATCCCATAACTAAATATCTCTCCACAAACGTCACAGTGTTTCCGCTTTCTCTACTACTCATTCTGTCTGGACTTAAAATATGCTTTAATTACTATTCATTGTATTACTATAGTCTACCCCCCGCACGTTCAATAGTAGCTCATTTAGAGTGAGGATAGTCCAATCATGCGTTTTCATCGTCTTCAATAACTAACGCATCTAGGTAGAACAATGGTCTCCTCATAAACAAAGAGCTATGAGTCACGCCATTCATTGTCTTCACAGCTAAATAGTTGCTCCTGACACAATCTTATATGTAATAATCCTTGTTTTTTTACATAATATTTTTTGTTACTTAATATCTAATAATCCCCATTTTATTGCTTAATATTTTTTTTGTTACTTAATAAGTAATAATCCCCGTTTTGCTACTTCATATGTATTAGTCCTTTTTATCTCATATGTTTCCTATGTAAGTTCTATTTATAGAGCATCACCTCAGTTTTATTTTTAGATCTTGACATTATATGGAAAACGCCTGTTCTATTGTTATTTCCTGCTCCTTTGCCTTGACAAACGTGCCCCCGCACCTATGCAGAACATTAGTCTCATTAAAAAGTGAGTGAGTGAGTGAATAGGGTTTAACGGCGCTTATTAAAAAAAGAGTGGTTTCTACTATTGTTAATACTCCTGTCCCTTTGTCTTTAATTCTCGACAAGTACAGAAGCTTCACAATGTAGTTATTGTTAGTGATTATGTGATTGCATCAGTGATTTACTGATTGCATCAATGATTGTATGATTCTGTAAATGATTGCATCAGTGATTTTGTGATTGTGTAAATGATTGATTCAGTGATTTTGTGATTGAATCAGTGGTTTTTGTGATTTTTTGATTCTGTAAATGATTGCATCAGTGATTTTGTGATTGTGTAAATGATTGATTCAGTGATTTTGTGATTGCATCAGTGATTTTGTGATTGCATCAGTGATTGTATGATCGTGTAAATGATTGCATCAGTGATTTTGTGATTGCATCAGTGATTTTGTGTTTGCATCAGTGATTTTCGTGATTTTTTGATTCTGTAAATGATTGCATCAGTGATTTTGTGATTGTGTAAATGATTGATTCAGTGATTTTGTGATTGCATCAGTGATTTTGTGATTGCATTAGTGATTGTATGATCGTGTAAATGACTGCATCAGTGATTTTGTGATTGCATCAGTGATTTTGTGATTGCATCATTGATTTTGTGATTGAATTCTTTGAATCAGTGATTTTGTGGAAGATTGATTGATTCCCTCATTATGCGGATTATTGATTAAATGAGTGATTGAATCAGTGAGTAATTGAGACAGTGATTGTATAAATGCACATTGAATCAATGTGTGTGTGTGATTGATTAGCCACTAATCAGAGCGCAGCTCTTCTATTGTCTAACAATATCCACCAATCAGAGCGCAGTTCTTCTATTGTCTAAAAATATCTCCCAATCAGAGAACAGCTCTTGTAAGAACCATGAGTCATGCTCTAGACTATTGTAAAAACCCTATTCTGTTTCCCTGCTTCTTTGTTATTTCTTGACATTCTTGTTCCCGCATCTAGGTAGAACAATAGTCTCCTCATAAACAAAGAGCTATGAGTCACGCCATTCATTGTCTTCACAGCTAAATAGTTGCTCCTGACACGATCTTATATGTAATAATCCTCAAAATAGTGTTTTTGTTACTTAATATCTAATAATCCCCATTTTATTGCTTAATATTTTTTGTTACTTAATAAGTATTAATCCCCATTTTGCAACTTCATATGTATTAGTCCTTTTTATCTCATTTGTTTCCTATGTAAGTTCTATTTATAGAGCATCACCTCAGTTCTATGTTTAGATCTTGACATTATATGGAAATCCCCTGTTCTATTGTTATTTTCTGCTCCTTTGTCTTTAGTTCTGGACAAGTACAGACGCGTCTATGATGAACAATAGACAATAAACAAGGTTTGGTGAGTCATGCTCTACATATACCATAATTCATATTGTTTATCGGACAGGTCCCATCCCATAACTAAAGATCTCTCCACAAAGGTCACAGTGTTTCCGCTTTCTCTACTACTCATTCTGTCTGGACTTAAAATATGCTTTACTTACTATTCATTGTATTACTATAGTCTACCCCCCACACGGTTCAATAGTAGCTCATTTAGAGTGAGGATAGTCCAATCATGCGTTTTCATAGTCATCAATAACTAACGCATCTAGGTAGAACAATGATCTCCTCATACACAAAGAGCTATGAGTCACGCCATTCATTGTATTCACAGCTAAATAGTTGCTCCTGACACAATCTTATATGTAATAATCCTCAAACTAGTGTTTTTGTTACTTAATATCTAATAATACCCATTTTATTGCTTAATATTTGTTGTTACTTAATAAGTGATAATCCCCATTTTGCTACTTCATATGTATTACTCCTTTTTCTCTCATATGTTTCCTATGTAAGTTCTATTTATAGATCATCACCTCAGCTCTATTTTTAGATCTTGACATTATATGGAAAACGCCTGCTCTATTGTTCTTTCCTGCTCCTTTTCTTTAATTCTTGACAAACGTGCCCCCGCACCTATGCAGAACATTAGTCTCCCCATTAAAAAAAGAGTGGCGAGTCATACTATTGCTAATACTCCTGTCCCTTTGTCTTTAATTCTCGACAAGTACAGAAGCGCCACAATTTAGTGATTGTTAGTGATTATGTGATTGCATCAGTGATTTACTGATTGCATCAGTGATTGTATGATTCTGTAAATGATTGCATCAGTGATTTTGTGATTGTAAATGATTGATTCAGCGATTTTGTGATTGCATCAGTGACTTTGTGATAGCATCAGTGATTGTATGATTGTGTAAATGATTGCATCAGTGATTTTTTGATTGCATCAGTGATTTTATGATTGTATCAGTGATTTTGTGATTGCATCAGTGATTTTGTGATTGAATTCTTTGAATCAGTGATTTTGTGGAAGATTGAATGAATCGTCGATACTTGGTGTAAGAACGCATTGCTGAGGCTTTTGTGCAGCTGAAAAGGGCCACGTCTAGACGCATTGTTGAGCTCAGACAGGCTATTGTAGGCTCTGTCTTGTGCGTTCTTACACCAAGTATAAACCGGGGCTACAGCCCCCCCTCTTTTTCAGACTATAATGTTTTAAGTTCTATCTTAGAAAGCATCTTAAGTGGTTGGGTGGGTGGGTGGGGTGGGTCGAGGTAGGTGGTGAGGTGAGTGAGATTCATCATTTTGCGCATGCGCCGTCTGGTCGTCATATAGAAAGCAGGCATTTGGGGGATTCGTGGAGGTTTGTTGAGTGGTTGACCATCCCGGGTCAAATGGACCGTGTGGGGTATCACTGTGAAGTTCTCGTAGGAAAAGTAGAAATTGCCTCTCACTTGTGGGGCGCTCACCTCCGGATGCGTGGGGCGCTGCCCTCAGCCAATCAGAAGCGAGTATTTTGACCCGGTGCATTATGGCACATATCCAAGATGGCGGCGTCTGCCTTCTTCTTCAAGATGGCGGCACGTACGGAGCCGAAAACTGACCATTTATTCGGAACGCGGTCATCTGGTGTCGAAAACTGGACCTCGTATGGGTCCCGCCTAATTTGGCGTAGAGATGGACCACTATTGGTCTCAATGCGTTCTGTGGGGTGTCATCTTGTAGTTTCCGGGCTGCAGACCACGATTTGAGGGATGTTCACGTCATCTGTGATGTCATTGGTGAAGTCATCAGTAGGACTAGTAGCCAAAGTGGCCATTTTGGGGCAGTGAAAGAAGGTATTTGGTGTAGAGATGGACCACCCTTGGTTCGAATGTGTCGTGGGAAGTGTCATCTTGCAGTTCTCGGGGTCTAGACGCCATTTGAGGGGTGTCCACAGCATCGATGAGTAGTAGCGAAAGGACATGCTTTATAATTGGCTCAGTGCCAATTTTTTCCCACGATTTGGACTGATGAGGGACACATGTCCATTCCTATATTTACAGACACTACCACCACCACAACACACCACCACCACCACACACCACCACACATCACCACCAACGCTACCACCAACGCCACCACCGGGCGCTGACCAAGAGCTCCGGAGCTCTGAGTTCCAAGAGCTCCGGAGCTCCGAGTTCCATGAGCTCCGGAGCTCCGAGCTCAAAGAGTTCTGGAGCTCCAAGAGGGCGTTGACCTGTGCTGCACCCGCACCCTGGTGTACCCTATTTCATACGGACTATAGGGTACTGGATGCAGCACAGGTACACGCGCATCCCTGCGATGACGAACTTGGAGCTCCAGAACTCTTTGAACTCAAATCTCTGGAGCTGTTGGAGCTCCGGGACTCTTGGAACTCGGCGCTCCGGAGCTCTTGGAGCTCCGCAGCTCATGGAACTCGGAGCTCCGGAGCTCTTGGAACTCCGAGCTCCGGAACTCTTGGTCAACGCCCGGTGGTGGCGTTGGTGATGGTGTGGGTGGTGGTGTGTGGTGGTGGTGGTGTGTTGTGGTGGTGGTAGTGTCTGTAAATATAGGAATGGACATGTGTCCCTCATCAGTCCAAATCGTGGGAAAAAATTGGCAATGAGCCAATTATAAAGCATGTCCTTTCGATACTACTCGTACTGATGACGTCACCGTTGACGTCACATATGCTGTGAACATCCCTCAAATGGCGTCTACACCCCGAGAACTGCAAGATGACACTTCCCACGACACATTCGAACCAAGGGTGGTCCATCTCTACACCAAATACCTTCTTTCACTGCCCCAAAATGCCCACTTTGGCTGTTACTCGTACTGATGACTTCACCAATGACATCACAGATGACGTGAACATCCCTCAAATCGTGGTCTGCACCCCGGAAACTACAAGATGACACCCCACAGGACGCATTTAGACCAATAGTGGTCCATCTCTACACCAAATTAGGCGGAACCCATACAAGGTCCAGTTTTCGACACCAGATGACCACGTTCCGACAAAATGATCAGTTTTCGGCACGGGACGTGCCGCCATCTTGAACCAGAAGGCAGAGGCCGCCATCTTGGATATGTCCCATGCTGCACCGGGTCGAAATACTCGCTTCTGATTGGTTGAGCGCAGCGCCCCACGCATCCGGAAGTGAGCGCCCCACAAATGAGAGGCAATTTCTACTTTCCCTACGAGAACTTCACACTGATACCCCACACGGTCCATTTGACCCGGGATGGTCAACCACTCAACAAACCTCCACGAATCCCCCAAATGCCTGCTTTCTATACGACGACCAGACTGCGCATGCGTAAAATGATGAAAACGGCCGATACATTAGTCCAGTCGAATCCCACTCACTCACTCATTCACTCACTCACTCACTTACTCACCGTCTTTAGTGCGTCCATGCATTAAGACGGGCGTCGGGGACGCCTCACGGGTGTTGTACACGCCTCACTCACTCACTCACCGTCGTTAGTGCGTCCATACGTTAAGACGAGCGTTGGGGACACCTCACGGGTGTTGTGCACGCCCCACTCACTCACTCACCGTCGTTAGTGCGTCCATGCTTTAAGACGGGCGTTGGGAACGCCTCACTTCACCAATGACATCACAGATGACGTGAACATCCCTCAAATCGTGGTCTGCGCCCCGGAAACTACAAGATGACACCCCACAGGACGCATTCAGACCAATAGTGGTCCATCTCTACACCAAATTAGGCGGAACCCATACAAGGTTCAGTTTTCAACACCAGATGACCACGTTCCGACAAAATGATCAGTTTTCGGCACGGGACGTGCCGCCATCTTGAACCAGAAGGCAGAGGCCGCCATCTTGGATATGTCCCATGATGCACCGGGTCGAAATACTCGCTTCTGATTGGTTGAGGGCAGCGCCCCACGCATCCGGAAGTGAGCGCCCCACAAATGAGAGGCAATTTCTACTTTCCCTACGAGAACTTCACACTGATACCCCACACGGTCCATTTGACCCGGGATGGTCAACCACTCAACAAACCTCCACGAATCCCCCAAATGCCTGCTTTCTATACGACGACCAGACTGCGCATGCGTAAAATGATGAAAACGGCCGATACATTAGTCCAGTCCAATCCCACTCACTCACTCATTCACTCACTCACTCACTTACTCGCCGTCTTTAGTGCGTCCATGCGTTAAGACGGGCGTTGGGGACGCCTCACGGATGTTGTACACGCTTCACTCACTCACTCACCGTCGTTAGTGCGTCCATACGTTAAGACGGGCGTTGGGGACACCTCACGGGTGTTGTGCACGCCCCACTCACTCACTCACCGTCGTTAGTGCGTCCATGCGTTAAGACGGGCGTTGGGAACGCCTCACGGGTGTTGTGCACGCCTCACTCACTCACTCACTCAGAGCTTTTGGGCTAATCCACCAGGTCGTTGAAGCATTGAGCTTGGCGTTGGCGGGCGTTGCTACAAGATGACACCCCACACGACGCATTCGGACAAGAATGGTCCCTCTCTACATCAAATACCTTCCTTCACTGCCCCAAAATGTCCAATTTGGCTACAACTCATACTGAAGACGTCATCAATGACGTCACATATGACGTGAACATCCCTCAAATCGGGAGCTACACCCTAAGCGCTACAAAGTGACACCTCACACGCGCATTCGGACCAAGGATGGTCCCTCTCTACACCAAATACCTTCCTTCACTGCCCCAAAATGTCCACTTTCGGTACTACTCGTACCGATGACGTCACCGATGACGTCACAGATGAAGCGAACACCCTAGAATGAAGATGTACACCCCGAGAGCTACAACATGACACATCCCAGGACGCAACCGGACCAAGGATGGGCCCTCTCTACACCAAACACCCCTCCACGCACCCCAAAATGGCCACTTTACTTACTACAACCAACTGCGCATGCGCCGATTGACGCGACTTGCACTCAAAAACACGTCCTTCTGACTATACCCCACACACGCTTCACTTTGACACCTTTCACGACCGATTCGAACCCATTGCGGTCCATTTCTACCCTAAACACACCCCTACATAGCACACAAAATGCCTGTTTTCTATACCACGGCCAGACTGCTATTGGACACGGACGAACCATTAGTCCAGTGGGATGCTCCTCCACGAGAGCTTCAAAATAAGACCTCATTCGACATCATAGGATCATTAGGGGCTCACCTAGACCACAAAACGTCCACCCCGTATGGGTCAAAAGCCCCATAGCCATGCAGTATAGGCCGATGGGCTTACCCAGGCCTCGGTGAACTTTTCCAAAAATTTCACCGTGTCGCTCCGGGACCCTTCCCATCGTGTTCTACATGACGAGACGAGAAAAATGAGACCAAACAGCCCATATCACAATGAGCCTATATGGGGATATATCCATACAGGCCTTCCCCGTATATTGTATATTGTACGAGCCCGTGTTTCACTAATTAATTAATTTATTTATTTATTGATTTATTTATTTATTTACAACACCCATGACATGACTGAAAAGAGCCTCACTCCCCATACAGGGATTTTCCCGTATAGATTTAATATGCAAATGTTCGAATCAGGGGAGAAAACCATGAATATGACAAAAAATCATCACCGGCATCGAGAGTTATCTCTCTTTCGGGGAGCTCTCCTGAGCTTGTGGCACCCCCTGTCGGATGGTTTAGGGAAATCACGAGTTATCCCTCAAGTGTAAGTGCAAAGAGGGCAATGTGACCTTTTTTGCTTGCTCCCTACTACTTAGCAAGTGTCGGCAAGTTTATAGCGGAAAATTCCTGGCGAATTGACACCATCTTTTCCGATAAATAAACAAGAAACAGCTAAAGATACAGCAATAATATTTATATTTTCTTGGTCCTATAACACTCGAGATGAAAAATAAACAGTTGGATTTATATTTTATGGATGCATTTTCATAGTAAGTTACCGGTATTGAAACCTGTTGTCAGTGTATCGCGGAAAAGTCGCAGCGAATTCAATCTAACTTTTCTTGTAAACATTACAAAGAAGAACGAAGAATATAGAAAAATGTGGATATTTTCTTGATCCTATACTACTCGAAATGAAACTATTTATTTAGATTTTATAGCGGCGTTTTCAATGGACGTTATTGAAACGTTTTGTGTCGGTGTATCGCGGGAAATTCCCATCGAATCGAGACTATTGTTTACGGTAAACTTCTCGTCATGAGGTGAAATAAATGTGTAGCAAAAGATATATTTTTGAAACGGGTATCTGTACAGGTTTAAAAATAACGAAACAGAATCAATTATCGAAGAGATACAGGCAGAGTTATCAACTGTTGGTTATCATCCCCGGCGTATCCCCCGTCATATTTTCGCGGAATAGGCCGTGCCCACTGTCCTGTAGGCCTAGGTATAAAGATTGCTAATATCGTGGGAAAAAATTGGCAATGAGCCAATTATAAAGCATGTCCTTTCGCTACTACTCGTACTGATGACGTCACCGTTGACGTCACAGATGCTGTGAACATCCCTCAAATGGCGTCTACACCCCGAGAACTGCAAGATGACACTTCCCACGACACATTCGAACCAAGGGTGGTCCATCTCTACACCAAATACCTTCTTTCACTGCCCCAAAATGCCCACTTTGGCTGTTACTCGTACTGATGACTTCACCAATGACATCACAGATGACGTGAACATCCCTCAAATCGTGGTCTGCACCCCGGAAACTACAAGATGACACCCCACAGGACGCATTTAGACCAATAGTGGTCCATCTCTACACCAAATTAGGCGGAACCCATACAAGGTCCAGTTTTCGACACCAGATGACCACGTTCCGACAAAATGATCAGTTTTCGGCACGGGACGTGCCGCCATCTTGAACCAGAAGGCAGAGGCCGCCATCTTGGATATGTCCCATGCTGCACCGGGTCGAAATACTCGCTTCTGATTGGTTGAGCGCAGCGCCCCACGCATCCGGAAGTGAGCGCCCCACAAATGAGAGGCAATTTCTACTTTCCCTACGAGAACTTCACACTGATACCCCACACGGTCCATTTGACCCGGGATGGTCAACCACTCAACAAACCTCCACGAATCCCCCAAATGCCTGCTTTCTATACGACGACCAGACTGCGCATGCGTAAAATGATGAAAACGGCCGATACATTAGTCCAGTCGAATCCCACTCACTCACTCATTCACTCACTCACTCACTTACTCACCGTCTTTAGTGCGTCCATGCATTAAGACGGGCGTCGGGGACGCCTCACGGGTGTTGTACACGCCTCACTCACTCACTCACCGTCGTTAGTGCGTCCATACGTTAAGACGAGCGTTGGGGACACCTCACGGGTGTTGTGCACGCCCCACTCACTCACTCACCGTCGTTAGTGCGTCCATGCTTTAAGACGGGCGTTGGGAACGCCTCACGGGTGTTGTGCACGCCTCACTCACTCACTCACTCAGAGCTTTTGGGCTAATCCACCAGGGCGTTGAAGCATTGAGCTTGGCGTTGGCGGGCGTTGCTACAAGATGACACCCCACACGACGCATTCGGACAAGAATGGTCCCTCTCTACACCAAATACCTTCCTTCACTGCCCCAAAATGTCCACTTTCGGTACTACTCGTACCGATGACGTCACCGATGCCGTCACAGATGAAGCGAACACCCCAGAATGAAGATGTACACCCCGAGAGCTACAACATGACACATCCCAGGACGCAACCGGACCAAGGATGGGCCCTCTCTACCCCAAACACCCCTCCACGCACCCCCAAAATGGCCACTTTACTTACTACAACCAACTGCGCATGCGCAGATTGACGCGACTTGCACTCAAAAACACGCTCTTCTGACTATACCCCACACAAGCTTCACTTTGACACCTTCCACGACCGATTCGAACCCATTGCGGTCCATTTCTACCCTAAACACACCCCTACATAGCACACAAAATGCCTGTTTTCTATACCACGGCCAGACTGCGCATGCGCAGACTATTGGACACGGACGAACCATTAGTCCAGTGGGATGCTCCTCCACGAGAGCTTCAAAATAAGACCTCATTCGACATCATAGGATCATTAGGGGCTCACCTAGACCACAAAACGTCCACCCCGTATGGGCCTATAGCCCCATAGCCATGCAGTATAGGCCGATGGGCTTATACAGGCCTCGGTGAACTTTTCCAAAAATTTCACCGTGTCGCTCCGGGACCCTTCCCATCGTGTTCTAAATGACGAGACGAGAAAAATGAGACCAAACAGCCCATATCACAATGAGCCTATATGGGGATATATCCATACAGGCCTTCCCCGTATATTGTATATTGTACGAGTCCGTGTTTCGCTAATTAATTAATTTATTGATTGATTGATTGATTGATTGATTGATTGATTGATTGATTTATTTATTTATTTATTTATTTATTTATTTACAACACCCATGACATGACTGAAAAGAGCCTCACTCCCCATACAGGCATTTACCCGTATAGATTTAATATGCAAATGTTCGAATCAGGGGAGAAAACCATGAATATGACAAAAAATCATCGCCGGCATCGAGAGTTATCTCCCTTTCGGGGAGCTCTCCTGCTCCTGTGGCACCCCCTGCCGGATGGTTTAGGGAAATCACGAGTTATCCCTCAAGTTTAAGTGCAAAGAGGGCAATGTGACCTTTTTTGCTTGCTCCCTACTACTTAGCAAGTGTCGGCAAGTTTATAGCGGAAAATTCCTGGCGAATTGACACCATATTTTCCGATAAATAAACAAGAAACAGCTAAAGATACAGCAATAATATTTATATTTTCTTGGTCCTATAATACTCGAGATGAAAAATAAACAGTTGGATTTATATTTTATGGATGCATTTTCATAGTAAGTTACCGGTATTGAAACCTGTTGTCGGTGTATCGCGGAAAAGTCGCAGCGAATTCAATCTAACTTTTCTTGTAAACATTACAAAGAAGAACGAAGAATATAGAAAAATGTGGATATTTTCTTGATCCTATACTACTCGAAATGAAACTATTTATTTAGATTTTATAGCGGCGTTTTCAATGAACGTTATTGAAACGTTTTGTGTCGGTGTATCGCGGGAAATTCCCATCGAATCGAGACTATTGTTTACGGTAAACTTCTCGTCATGAGGTGAAATAAATGTGTAACAAAAGATATATTTTTGAAAGGGGTATCTGTACAGGTTTAAAAATAACGAAACAGAATCAATTATCGAAGAGATACAGGCAGAGTTATCAACTGTTGGTTATCATCCCCGGCGTATCCCCCGTCATATTTTCGCGGAATAGGCCGTGCCCACTGTCCTGTAGGCCTAGGTATAAAGATTGCTAAAATCGTAGGAAAAAATTGGCAATGAGCCAATTATAAAGCATGTCCTTTCGCTACTACTCGTACTGATGACGTCACCGTTGATGCTGTGAACATCCCTCAAATGGCGTCTACACCCCGAGAACTGCAAGATGACACTTCCCACGACACATTCGAACCAAGGGTGGTCCATCTCTACACCAAATACCTTCTTTCACTGCCCCAAAATGCCCACTTTGGCTGTTACTCCTACTGATGACTTCACCAATGACATCACAGATGACGTGAACATCCCTCAAATCGTGGTCTGCACCCCGGAAACTACAAGATGACACCCCACAGGACGCATTCAGACCAATAGTGGTCCATCTCTACACCAAATTAGGCGGAACCCATACAAGGTCCAGTTTTCGACACCAGATGACCATGTTCCGACAAAGGGTGCACTCCAGAGATTCTTTCATTCGGCATGGAATAGACTATGGGTCCGTTTTTCGGCCATCAGTTGTCGTAAAACCTTCAACCCAAATCACTTATATGTATATATTTTCTGAAAGAGCACGATGAAGCTATTATTTTAAGATATACCACTGCTATGTTATAGAAAATTTAAACTCGAACATTCTTCTCCATGCTTGCTTCATTTTTCCTAGAAAACCCCTTAAAAATGTCGAAAAATGGTCAAATTCGGCTCAATTTCCAGAAAAATCTGTAAGAGCGATTTTAATTAAACTTCTTACACACGTTCCCTGGTCCGGTCTCAACTTAAAAAGGCAAACAAAAGTGGGTGTCAACCTAACCGTTTTTTGTCAGATTTTCTTCCCGTAAATGAGTCCCGATTTTTAGGCACACCCAAGGGGCATAACTGAGGCAGGACAAACTTTACTCCATGATCCCGATCAGCGTGTAGACGAAGCCAGCCCTCGATTTGTACGTACTCGTTTGCAGCGTTGATAATGCTGAATAGGATGGCATTATAGATATAAGCTATTAAGGAGACAAGAAGAATTATGATGTAGCAGAACAAAGGCAGTCTATCGTATTATGAAATTAGAGAGGGGCCATTACTACGAAACTGTGGAGGACAACCAAAATGATCAGTTTTCGGCACGGGACGTGCCGCCATCTTGAACCAGAAGGCAGAGGCCGCCATCTTGGATATGTCCCATGATGCACCGGGTCGAAATACTCGCTTCTGATTGGTTGAGGGCAGCGCCCCACGCATCCGGAAGTGAGCGCCCCACAAATGAGAGGCAATTTCTACTTTCCCTACGAGAACTTCACACTGATACCCCAGTAGTAGTATTAACGGGTTACGAGTCTTACTGACCTACTTTTTTGTTCCCCCCGGTGGAGGATTGTGAGGAACTTGGAGGTCACGGGAGGGTCACAGAGGTCAAGTGCAGTATAGTTCCGGCAGAAAGACCAAAAAGCTACCTCCAGCACAGGAGAGTTCCAAATTTGCATATCACGTGACCCAGGTCAAAGATGTATTCATCCGCGGTGATGCGGTCATGTCTGGCGGTGATTCGGTCGCGGGAAAAACCTTCCGCGGAGAAAAAGTAGTCCCTAGATAAAATGGTCCGATGGGGTCGAGTGAGGTATCAAAGTGAAGCTTATGTGAGGGGGCATCTGATGGGTTGGGTGTGGGGTTGAAATAGCGGCATTCTGCGCATGCGCAGTGGCCCAAGGGTATGAAAATAGACGTTCTGGTATCTAGGGGAGCGCCTAATGGTCCAATGGGGTCGAGTGAGGTATCAATGTGAAGCCTAGGTGAAGGGGCATCCAGGCAATGGGATGGGTGCATGTAAAATTTTTCCTAAAAAAAAAAAAATCGGAACACGGACTTTATCGAAAAATCCGGGAAAATGCCTATGGCCGTATGGGGGTATATAGGTCGCCGGGCTTAACGGGGCTCGCCTGTCAATAGAGTTATCTCCCCCTAGTTCCAGGGTGGGTGTATGTAAAAATTTTCCTGAAAAAATACGGAACACGGACTTTATTCTAAATTACGGGAAAATGCCTATATGGGGTATGGGAGGTATAGGATCAATGTTTGTTCCCCTGGGAAACCTACTTCTCCACATTTGCGGTATAGGTTGTGGGGTCTCGTTTTCTTAGTCTCGTCAAGACAAACATGATAAGAAGTGTCCCGGAGCGAAACGGTGAAATTGAAAAAAGTCACCGAGCCTCATATAGTCCCATACTAGGGTATAGGACCGATGTTTGTCCCCCCTGGGAAACGTACTTCTATACATTTGCGGTAGGGTTGTGGGGTCTCGTTTTACTCGTCTCGTCATGTAGAACACGATAGGAAGTGTCCCCGTGCGAATCGGTGAAATTTTTGAAAAGTACGATATAGCCCCATATAGACATATATATATAAATATATATTCCCATACTGGGGTATAGGACCGATGTTTGTCCCCCTGGGAAACCCACTTCTCGACATTTGCGGTAGGGTTGCGGGGTCTCGTTTTTCACGTCTCGACATTTAGAACACGATGGGTAGGGTTGCGGAGCGAATTGGTGAAATTTTTGAAAAAAGTCACCAAGGCCTGGGTAGGCCCATAGGCCTATACTGCATGGCTATGGGTGTATAGGCCCATACGGGGTGGACATGTTGGAGTCTAGGTGAGTCCTTAATGGTCCAATGGGGTCGAGTGAGGTCTTATTTTGAAGCTCTCGTGGAGGAGCACTTGACTACACTAATGGTTCGTCCGTGTTCAATAGTCTGCGCATGCGCAGTCTGGCTGTAGTATAGAAAACAGGCATTTGGGTGCTATGTAGGGGTGTGTTTGGGTTAGAGATGAGCTAATCACGGTTCGAATGGGTCGTGTGAGGTGTCAAAGTGAAGCTTGTGTGGGGTAGAGTCAGAATGGTGTGTTTTTGAATGCATGTCGCGTTAATCTGCGCATGCGCAGTTGGTTGCAGTAAGTAAAGTGGCCATTTTGGGGCAGTGAAGGAAGGTATTTGGGGTCGAGATGGGCTATTCACGGTTCGAATGCATCGTGTGAGGTGTCATTTTGTTGCTCTCGGGGTGTACATTCCGATTTGAGGGATGTCCGCGTCATCTGTGACGTCATCGGTGACGTCATCGGTACGAGTAGTAGCGAAAGTGAACATTTTCGGGCAGTACATGAAGGTATTTGGGGTCGAGATGGGCTATTCACGGTTCGAATGCGTCCTGGAAGGTGTCATCTTGTAGTTCTCGGTGTGTACATTCCGATTTAAGGGATGTCCGCGTCATCTGTGACATCCTCAGTGACGTCATCAGTACGAGTAGTAGCGAAAGGGGCATTTTGGTTGCTATGTAGGGGTGTGTTTGGGGTAGAGAGGCACCATCCTTGGTTCGAATGGGTCGTGGAGGGTGTCAAAGTGAAGCTTGTGTGGGGTAGAGTCAGAATGGCGTGTTTTGGAATGCAAGTCGCGTCAATCTGCGCATGCGCAGTTGGTTGTAGTAAGTAAAGTGGCCATTTTGGGGCAGTACATGAAGGTGTTGGGGTAGAGAGGGACCATCCTTGGTCCGAATGCATCGTGTGAGGTGTCATTTTGTTGCTCTCGGGGTGTACATTCCGATTTGAGGGATGTCCGCGTCAGCTGTGACGCCATCTGTGACGTCATCGGTACGAGTAGTAGCGAAAGTGGACATTTTCGGGCAGTACATGAAAGTATTTGGGGTCGAGATGGGCTATTCACGGTTCGAATGCGTCCTGGAAGGTGCCATCTTGTAGTTCTCGGGGTGTACATTCCGATTTGAGGGATGTCCGCGTCATCTGTGACGTCATTGATGACGTCATCGGTACGAGTAGTAGCGAAAGTGGACATTTTGTGGGTGCGTGGGGGTGAGTTTGGTGTAGAGAGGGACTATCCTTAGTCCGAATGCGTCGAGTGAGGTGTCATTTTGTAGCTCTCGAGGTGTACATTCCGACTTGAGGCATGTCCGAAGCATCTGTGACGTCATTGTTGACGTCATCAGTAGGAGTAGTAGCGAAAGTGGACATTTTGGGGCAGTGAAGGAAGGTATTCGGAGTAGAGAGGGACCATCCTTGGTCCGAATGCGTCCTGAGAGGTGTCATGTTGTAGCTCTCGGGGTGTACATTCCGAGTTGAGGGATATCCACAGCATCTGTGACGTCATTGGTGACGTCATCAGTACGAGTAGTAGCGAAAGTGAGCATTTTGGGGCAGTGAAGGATGGTATTTGGTGTAGAGATGGACCATCCGCGGTGCGAATGCGTCGTGTGAGGTGTCATCTTGTAGCAACGCCCACCAACGCTATTCTTAATGCTTCAACGCCCAGGTGAAATAGCTCAGAAGCTCTGATATTCCATGGAATTGTCACTAATTCTTCGAAATGCAGTGACGCCAGTCGACGCCCGTCGTTACACCTTAACACTCTAACATAACACCATGATATAGACCGGACAGAGAACAACAACAACAACAACAACAATGATCACACATAAGAGAACAACAACAACAAGAAGTTTTTTTTCATATAGTTTATTCTCCCCAATGTTACATCATACCCACGTTGGGGGAGCCGCGTGGGGTATATTTACAATTCAAGAATATTCTTGTCCAATCAGAGGCCACCATTTGCATCTGTCATATTCGTTCCTGTCCGTTAGATGTATTCTCGGCTACTTTTGTCCAATCAGAAGTCGCCATTTCAGAAAGTTCCATCTTCGGCCATGTTCGCTCTGAACCGTTTGTTCTAATCGTCATCGGACAGGCCAGGATACCGTTGAGGAAACATATCCTCAGATAGTTGTTTGCGCATTCTGAGTATCTATCAGTGCATGGGTGAATAATTTCATCCGATGGGGGTGGTGGGTCAGTTTAACCACGAAGAACGTAACATTGGTGACCCTCTCCACTATCCACTTGGTGTTGGGACGCTGTTCATAGGCCCATTCTAAGGGATCCACAGTGTCCAGTTGGGTCAGCATCGTCTCTAGCGACGCCCGATTGGTGATTGTGAAAGGATGGTCGTACACTGGGTTGATGGCACTGGAATAGAAATAGCACAATTCACGCGTCATCTTAAGATGTACCCAAGATGTACCCAAATGCTACATTTAATGTGAAGGACGTAGGTTGGTCGTTGAAGATGGCTTCCACGTAGCTGCGTAGACGGGCGAGGTCGGTCAGTCGGAAACCGCGGTGGAAACCTTTACACCGCGCGCGCCGGGGTCAAAGGTCAGTTCCGGTCACGTGAACGGAAGCGGAAGTGACCTCCGGAGCTCCATGAGCTCCGGAGCTCCAAGAGCTCCGAAGCGCCGAGTTCCAAGAGCATCCGAAATGCGGACCTACATCCAGCAACGAGACGCCTTTACTTTCTTTTACCCGAAACGGAAAGTCCTGGCCGATGGTGTGAGCACTACTTACTTGGACTTGTGAAAAAATGTCGAACACACTATATAACTGTTGATACACGAGTTAAAAACTGTAAACAGTCAGGATGGCCGAGTGATCTAAGGCGCCGGTATTAAGTGCTGGTCGGCGAAGAGAATTTTTTTTTGTACCTTATACATACCACTACTATTCTATTTGTACATACCACCTGTATTCTATTTGTACATAGTGTATACTCCTTCACTGCTAAAAAATGCCCATTTTCGCTACTACTCGTACTGATGACGTCACCAATGACGTCACAGATGCTGTGGCTATCCCTAAAATTGGGGTCTACACCCCGAGAGCTACAACATAACACCTCCCATGACGCATTCGGACCAATGATGGCCCATCTCTACACCAAATACCATCCTTCACTGCCCTGTGACCTCGCAGAGGTCATATGCAAATGTCACTTCCGAGCTCTGAGCTCCACAGGCTTTGAGGTGCCCAAAGAGACACGGAGGTTACCGAAGATGTCACGGCTCGGCCCTCGACTTGGGGATAGTTGAACTGCGTGTGCTAAAAATAGATCACCAGCTAGCGTGCTATAAAAGGGAAGCGGTCTGGCCGTTTCATCAGACACTCTGTCAACCACCAAGATGTTCACTTGCACAACTTGCCAGAAGAAGTTTACTCGTCTAGATAATTCACGACGCCACGAGACCTCCACCCACAACGATAGACTGTATACTTGTATCACCTGCGCACGATCATTTAATCGGGAAGATGCTTTACTGCGCCACGAACGTTCATTCCACGAGGACGCGACGGAACAATGTAAGGATTGTGGTCAACTCTTCAAACGACGCAGTCAGTTAAAACGGCATCAGCGTTTGAGCCATGGTCCGTCACCACGGTTTTGGCGACAACTTCCTACTGAAGAGGAGCCGCGGAAGGTCAGACCCACTGAAGATAAGCCCGGGAAGACGAACGCCACTGGTGATGCGATGACGGAGAGCCCGCTTATACCTACAGTTGGGAAGAGCCTGGATTTCCGGCCGGACCCCACCGTTACGGTTTCGAGTCATACGTCATACATCGAACATTTTCTGGACGAGCCCATAAATGTTCCTAGCGATCTCTTACCCGAAGATCATCCAGAAAGTGACATCTCTCGGCGCCATTGGTCCATGACACGGCACTGTTTCCACCGTCATCGCCTTATTCAAGATATCTACAATTTCCCACTGACCAACCTCACCCGTCTACGCAGCTACGTGGAAACCATCTTCAATGACCAACCTACGGCCTTCACATTAAATGTAGCATTTGGTACATCTTATGCCATAAGATGACGGGTGAATTGCGCTATTTCTATTCCAGTGCCTTCAACCCAGTGTACGACCAACCGTTTACCATCATTAACCGGAGGTCACTAGAGATGATGCTGGACCAAGTGGAACAATTGGATGCCTTGAGATGGGCCCAACAACAACGACCCAACACACAATGGGTGGTAAAGAGGGTGACCAATGTTACGTTTTTCGTGACCAAGACGACCAATCAACCCATCGGGTGAATGCGTCACCCATGCACTGATGAATACCACAACATGCCGTACATACTCTCTATGTCTACATGCTGATCGTTGACTTGAGCTCAGTAAACACTTGTGCCTGATGTGACGATGCGTTGAATAATAAAACACGGTGTTTGATATTTCGAATGCGAACATACTAAACATACCCAGGGCGGCTCCCCCAGCCTGGGTATGATGTAACATTGGGGATAATAAACTGTATGAACATTGCTGAACTTGTTGTTATTCACATCACCCCATTGACTTGATAGGCAGATCCCAATAAGCCCGGGGACCGATATTAGCCCTTTTGGCTAGAGGTGATAGGGGTTTTCCCCTAGTTTAGAACTGATTGTGCTAAAAATAGATCAACAGCTAGCTTGCTATAAAAAGGAAACGGCCTGGCCGTTTCATCAGACACTCTGTCAACCACCAAGATGTTCACTTGTACTACGTGCTCGAAATCATTCACTCGCCGGCACGACTTGCGCCGCCATGAGACTACCAAGCACGATGGAACCGCCCGGTATAGCT
>JAVTVY010056517.1:0-28297 GCA_036873755.1 Hanleya hanleyi
GGAAACCTTTGCGCGCCGGGGTCAAAGGTCAGTTCCGGTCACCTTTAGCGACGCACACCAAACAGAAGCGAGTATTTAAAATCCGTCACAGAGCTCTCGTCCAATCAAAAGCGAGTATTTTGACCCGGTGCATTATGGGACATATCCAAGATGGCGGTTCCAAAATGGCGGATCCAACATGGCGGCTCCAAAATGGCGGCGTATGAGAGCTTCTGTACATGGACCTGATAGAAGTCTGGAATGGTGGAACATTCGTAAACATTCGGGCACTTTTACATCCGGGGACTTTTACATCCGAAGAGACACGGAAGTGCCCGAACATGATATCAGCTAGCGTGCTATAAAAGGAAGCGGTCTGGCCGTTTCATCAGACACTCTGTCAACCACCAAGATGTTCACTTGTACTACGTGCTCGAAATCATTCACTCGTCTGCATGACTTGCGCCGCCATGAGGCTACCAAGCACGAAGGAACCGCCCGGTATAACTGTACGATATGTACACCGTCGTTTCAGCGCCCGGATCATTTACAGCGCCACACACGTGCACGCCATGAGGTACCCAAGCGTCCATGCGAAGAATGTGGTCGGCTTTTCAAACTGACCAGTCAGTTGCTGCGACACCAACGCACACGACACCCTGTTCCGCAGCCACGTTTGCAGATAGAAGAGCCCGTAGGCATCAATATCGAAACAGGGGGAACTTCCACCCATCGTACGAGGGCCGATGATGATGATGTCGCCCTAATTCAACAGTCAAATTCCGACGACAAGACCTTGGGCCAGATTTTGTACGACGTGGAGGGCAAAGTACACTTCGTGGACGAAGCCATAAATGTTCCCAGCGATCTGTTACACGAAGACCATTTATCGGCGCCATTGGCCCATGATCCGGCACTGTTTCTACCGTCATCGCCCTATTCAAGATATCTACAATTTCCGACTGACTGACCTCGCCCGTCTACGTAGCTACGTGGAAGCCATCTTCAATGAACAAACTACGGCCTTCAAATTGAATCTGGCGTTTGGTTATGTGCTGCAGCATAAAGAGACAGTCCAAAAAGTCCGATATTTTTACCCGAGCAGTAACATCCGGGGATTTGACCAACCGTTTACCATCATTAACCGAGTGTCGCTAGAGACGATGCTGGAGAAACTGGACACCGTGGATCCCTTGGAATGGGCCCAACAACAACGCCCCAACACCAAGTGGACAGTGGAGAGTGACCAATGTTACGTTTTTCGTTACCAAGCTGACCGACCACTCCCATCGGCTGAATGCGTCACTCATGCACTGATGAATACCATAACATGCCGTGCATACTCTATATGTCTACATGTTGATCGTTGACGGTACGGAGGTGACCGAAGAGACACGGATGTTACCGAAGATGTCAAGGCTCGGCCCTCGACTTGGGATAGTTGAACTGAGTGTGCTAAAAATAGATCACCAGCTAGCGTGCTATAAAAGGGAAGCGGCCTGGACGTTTCATCAGACACTCTGTCAACCACCAAGATGTTCACTTGCACAACTTGCCAGAAGCTGTTTACTCGTCTAGATAAGTTACGACGCCACGAGGCCCCCATCCACAACGATGCCCGGTATACTTGTATAATCTGCGCACGGTCATTCAATCGGAAGGATCATTTACTGCGTCATGAGAGGGTACTCCACGCGGGTGCGACGGTACTATGTAATGATTGTGGTCGACTTTTCAAACGACCCAGTCGGTTTAGACAGCACCAACGTTTGATGCATGCCCCGTCTCTACGGTTTGGGCGACAACTTTCCACTAAAGAGGGACCGCGGAAGGTCAAACCCAGTGAAGATGAACCCGGAGAGACGAACGCCACTGGTGATGCGATGACGAAGAGCCTGCCTATACCCACGGTCCAGGAGGGCCTGGATATCCAGCCGGACACCACCGTTACGGTTTCGAGTCATACGCCTGACAACATCGAACATTTCCTGGACGAGCCCATAAATGTTCCTATCGATCTCTTACAGGGCGCCCATCCAGTGAGTGACATCTATCGGCGCCATTGGTCCATGATACGGCACTGTTTCCACCGTCATCGCCCTATTCAAGATATCTACAATTTCCGACTGACCGACCTCGCCCGTCTACGTAGCTACGTAGAAGCCATCTTCAAAGATCAAACTACGGCCTTCAAATTGAATCTGGCGTTTGGTTATGTGCTGCAGCATAAAGAGACAGTCCAAGTCCGATACTTTTACCCGAGCAGTAACATCCAGGTATTTGACCAACCGTTTACCATCATTAACCGAGTGTCGCTAGAGACGATGCTGGAGAAACTGAACACCGTGGATCCCTTGGAATGGGCCCGGTTGCAACGCCCCAACACCAAGTGGACAGTGGACAGTGTGACCAATGTTATGTTCTTCGTGACCAAGCTGACGGACCAACCCATCGGGTGAATGTATTCACCCAGGCACTGATAGATACTCAGAATGCACAAGCAACTATCTGAGGATATGTTGCCTCAACGGTATCCTGGGCTGCCCGATGATGATTAGAATAAACGGTTCAAAGCGAACATGGCCGAAGATGGAACTTTCTGAAATGAAGACTTCTGATTGGACAAGAATACATCTAACGGACAGGAACGAATATGACAGATGCAAATGGTGGCCTCTGATTGGACAAGTCTTCTTGAATTGTAACACCAAGTGGATAGTGGAGATAATGACCAATGTTGCGTTCTTCGTGGTTAAACTGACCACCACCTCCATCGGATGAAAGTATTCACCCATGCACTGATAGATACTCAGAATGCGCAAACAACTATCTGAGGATATGTTGCCTCAACGGTATCCTGGCCTGCCCGACGATGATTAGAATAAACGGTTCAGATGGCACTTTCTGAAATGGAGACTTCTGATTGGACAAGAATACATCTAACGGACAGGAACGAATACGAAACATGCAAATGGTGGCCTCTGATTGGATAAGAATCTTCTTGAATTGTAAATATACCCAACGCGGCTCCCCCAGCGTGGGTGTGATGTAACATTGGGGAAAATAAAATATATGAAAAAACTTCTTGTTGTTGTTGTTCTCTCATGTGTCATCCTTGTTGTTGCTGTTGTTGTTCTCTCTCTGGTCTATATCATGGCGTTATGTTAGAGTATTAAGGTGTAACGACGGGCGTTGACGGGCATCACCGCATTTCGAAGAATTAGTGACAATTCCATGGAATATCAGAGCTTCTGAGCTATTTCACCAGGGCGTTGAAGCATTAAGAATGGTGTTGGTGGGCGTTGCTATAAGATGACACCTCACACGGTCCATTTGGACCGCGGATGGTCCATCTCTACACCAAATAACATCCTTCACTGCTAAAAAAGGCCCACTTTCGCTACAACTTGTACTAATGACGTCACCAATGACGTCACACATGCTATAAATATCCCTGAAATCAGGGTCTATACTCCGAGAGCTACAACATGATACCCCACACGACGCATTCGCAACGCGGATGGTCCATCTCTACACCATCTGCGTATATACTCCTGTAAAATAGAGCCGATTTTATTTCTTTGGAAAGGGGCAAGGACTTGCGCTTTTTATACTACTAAACTGTGAAGTAAATTACATCTTACATAGGCCTTAAGGCCGTGATATGCATATGAAGTAGTCTGGGGCATGGTCAGTACTTGTCAATTTCCCCTTCGTCTACTACTCACCGATTTTTTTATTTTTATTATTATTTTCGGTACTTTCAAATTTTTTTCCATCGTATTCTACATGATCAACCTCATAGCTCATAGTAAAAGCCATAAAAAAAAACAACCGATCACCCCTATACCCATACAGGCCAAATATAGCGGGACATGATCTTCACCTGGGAATTGGTCATTCGACAATATTGCAAAGTCACAGACAGCCGAAATGGCATTAACTATTTACATATGTGACGGGTAGGAATTGTACTATTAAATGTCATTCATTTCAGTCATATTCATTTGTTAGGAGTAATCCGAGTGCATCAATTAATAGTCTGGACTCATACGAGGATAGAAAATAAATTAGTGCATTGTTAGACTAGAATATCATGTCCTAAATAATTATCAGAACAATCCATAGGCTGTGAGAGAGCTAAACCCCGATGTATTGGTTATACACAGAATACCCGGCCGGCCTATTTTAAGCGGAATCCATTATTGAGCATCAGAGTTGTCTCCCTTGCACCAAAGCGTATAGATGGCGCTGATGTTTGAACGAGGCGAATATCCGGGCAATGACATCAAAATTCGAGCGTTAACTGCGTAGAAAGTCGCTCACATCTGTTAATCATACAGCTGCTCGACATCGCCTAAATCGCTGGACTCTGCATTGACACACAAATATTATTAGTTATTCAGGTTTTGCCCCAGGTGTATGGAAAGTTACGACTCTCCCTGAAACTCATACACCGACTGAACGAAACGAGCTGGAATTTTCAGGGCATGCGTATCGATGTGAAAATTGATATTCTTTCACAGATTTCGAAGGGTATACAGTTCTGGTGAGAATGAACGCAGCCTTTATGATCAGCGATTGAACGATAATGTAGGCCACCGAACAGGTTTTGTGGAATCAACATTTCTGTAACACTCCTCCCTTGACTGGAGGGATTTTATCGGACATGTGCAGTACGGAGAACGCTATTTGTTGCATACATTCGCTTATCGTGGCAGTCCGTATAATTTGTCAATTTTTGTGTTTGGTTTCGTGAGAGAGGACGACAATGGTTTTCATTAGTGCAAAACTCCCGCTCCCCGACCCCCAACAGTGAAAGCTGGTGGATGAAATTGTACTCCACGGGAACGGTTGGTGATACGCATATTTGTTAGCATACGAATGCATCGTGATGAAGGCTTCAATGGTGTGTTATACCCACCTAGGAAAAAAACAGCCCCAGATCATCTGGACTAAACTCTTTATCAGGTAAGCTAGACTTTAGTACTATACTTGCGTTGAAACCCATGCAGACAACCGATTCCAATATTTCAATGCATTGGCAACATAGCGTCGCACGAAATATACGCGCCCCTGTTGACCAGGATTTTTTTATACTCCCACAACAACAGACAATTTGAAGACAATTTTCTAGCGGGTGTTTTCTTGAAAATAATTGCTGTAATATTTTTGTGGACGCCTAAATATAGAGGAGAAAATGGCAACATTGTGACCAAACCATAACAGTTGACAGCTGTAAAAATAGATACCGTGGCATAAATTAGAGAGAGCATTTCAGTACATCTCAAAAAAATGAAACCTGGATGGGTATCCTTCATCTCGAGGGGACGCAAGTTCGATTCTTGCTTTCATTATGTGAGTATGTGTTGGACATGTGATCTTTAAATTTTATTATCATCAATACACCTAAACGGTATAGTTCAACCACACCCCAGCCCAACCGATGCCCCTTCATGAATGCTTCACATTGATTAAAATGGCGGCACCTCATTTTACACACACAACACCACAAGCCGCCATTTTGAACCCACACCCACTCAACCAGGTCAATCAGTGCACTGGGGGGACAAGGGGAGGGAGGAGGGAAATGGAATAGCCAAAAAAAAATTTTTTAACATTTAATAAAAAAGGAAAAAAAGATTCATGGAGCCAAAAAAAATCTTTTTCATTTTCTATGTTTTTTTAACAATTAAAAAAGGGTTTGAAAAAAGGGAAAATGGGGGAGAAGGGGGGGGACAAGGGAGTAAGCAAGGTGGATGGAATAGCCCCAATTTTTTCTTTAATAATGGACCCATGGGGTCGAGTGAGGTATCAAATTGAAGCTTATGTGAAGGGGCATGTAATGGGTTGGGTATGGGATTGAACTATCGGCCTTCTGCGCATGCGCGGTAGGCGAAAGGTATGGAAATAGACGTTTTGGAGGTAGGAGATAGCCAAACAAATTTTTTTTTTAAAATGGACCAATGGGGTCGAGTGAGGTATCAAATTGAATGTCAGGTGAAGGAGCATCTAATGGGCTGGGTGTGGGGTTGAACTATCGGTATTCTGCGCATGCGCGGCGGCCGAAGGGTATGGAAATAGCCTTTTTTGGAGCTAAGAGAGCCCCTAATGGACCAATGGGATCGAGTAAGGTATCAAAGTGAAGCTTATGTGAAGGGGCATCTGATGGACTGGGTGTGGGTTGAATTAGGGTGATTCTGCGCATGCGTGGCGGCCAAAAGGGTATGAAAATAGCCTTTTTGGAGCTAGGAGAGCCCCTAATGGACCAATGGGATGGAGTGAGGTATCAAAGTGAAGCATAAGTGAAGGAGCATTTAATGGACTGGGTGTGGGGTTGACATATCGATAAAAAATGGATATGACCTTGAACTGATCACGTGACCTCCCCGTGAGGGAAAAACCCCAGAACCAAGTCAGTACATGCATCCCATAGTCCCAGGTCACGCGGAAAAACCCCAGAACCAAGTCAGTACATGCATCCCATAGTCCCAGGTCACGCCCGATTCACGCAGACCGGAAGTGACGTCATACACCTGCGCACAACCGGGATGGAAAAAACCCAGAACCAAGTCAGTACATGCAACCACACACGACACAAAAAACGGCCGCCATCTTGGACCCATCCATCTTGGTCCCACCTCCTACCACACACGACACAAAAACTGGCCGCCATCTTGGACCCATCCATCTTGGTCCCACCTCCTACCACACACGACACAAAAACTGGCCGCCATTTTTGGACCCACACCATCTTGGTCCCACCTCCTACCACACACGACACAAAAACTGCCCGCCATTTTGAACCCACACCCACTCACACCAGTGCACTGATTGACCTGGGTGCAAAACCGCTATTTCCATACCCTTGGGCCTCCGCGCATGCGCAGAATGCCGATAGTTCAACCCCGCGCCCAGCCCATCAGATGACCCTTCATGAATGCTTCACTTTGATACCTCACTCGACCCCATCGGTCAACTAGGGGCTCCCATAGCTCCAAAAAGGCTATTTTCATACCCTTTTGGCCGCCGCGCATGCGCAGAAGGCCGACATGTCAACCCCACACCCAACCCATTAGATGCCCCTTCACCTAAGCTTCACTTTGATACCTCACTCGACCCCATCGGACCATTTTATCTAGGGGCTACTTTTTCTCCGCGGAAGCTTTTTCCCGAGACCGAATCACCGCCAAAATCACGGCCAAACCGCATCACCGCGCATGAATACATTTTTTTTGCCGGAACTTTTTTTTCTGCCGGAACTATGCACTCATTGACACCGCCATTTTGAACCCACACCATAAAGGACACAAAAACGGGCCGCCATCTTGGTCCCACCACGGTCGCCCAAACATTGTAGCGATCGGGTTGCAACATTGTTGCAATTCTATAAAGGACACAAAAACTGGCCGCCATCTTGGACCCACACCATCTTCGTCCACCTCCTATCACACACGACACAAAAACTGGCCGCCATCTTGGACCCACACCAAAAAGGACACAAATACTGGCCGCCATTTTGAACCCACCCCACTCACTATAGGCCACGCCTCCTCATCACGCATGCGCACCCCCCCAATACCCCCCCAAAACAGGTCGCTGTGACGTAAAAACAGGTTCTCGCGCATGCGCAGTGGGGGGCAATAGCCCTTATTTACGCGCTACCTACTACTGTGCAGTATATATCTATAAATAGCCATAAAAACTTTATCACGGTTTTTTCTAGGCTTTAAAATGGATTCCATGGTATGATTGAAGACACCAGCACATATAAGTTCATTAAAAAAGTTTAATCTCTGATTATTAAATCGTGTACACGATAATAAATAGTGACTGATGCCTTCTTCTACATCACACGCATCACACACTCCAGTGGGATGTAAATTACATCTAAAGAGATATGAATTCAGGGGAATATGCCCGACAAGAAGTCTAAAAACAAGTACTTCAGCGTGGCGATTTGGTAAATTCAAAGAGGCGTCTGTAACTGAAGGCTGAAATTGATAATAAAAACGCCCCTTCTCTGAATTATCCCAGCATTCCTGCCATTTAGATTTAAAATAAGGATATAAACAAGCCATGGCTTCATTTATGGTCAATCCCATATGTATATTAATATCTGGAAGTGCGGATGCGTGCTTAGCAAGAGAGTCCGCAAGCTCATTCCCATTGTCCACAGGCAGCCGCTTTCATTCATTTTATATGTATGACCGACCGGATGTTCTACGATACTCTGAATGTACGGCACATATTACATATAACGTGACGCTAATTCTACCAGCAAAGCATGTCAATAATTCCGAAAGTACTCAGATGGAAATGCTACAAACCACGAAAATGTTCGATGTACTCCGAAATCCAGGTATGAAGATTTCGATATACGGGACGCTAAAGACAATGGTACGTACCTTTTGCCAATATTCAGATAGGGGTTAGCAAATTTCGCAGGGAAATAAGCGGTTGACAACTGGGCATCATATTTGGTGAAAGTACATGGCAAGGGACAGTTACACTGAGCCCGTAGAGTCGAATCCACCAGGAACCGACCTTCAAATATACACAAACAAGTGCATTCAGTCAAGTGTGTTTTACATGCTCCGTCAAAAGAGAAATGTTCATAATTCGGTAAATGGTGCGAGTATATATTACTACCTACAATTTACATGTAAGCAGAGAGAATGAATTGCCTGTATGTTGACGGTTTATCTATGTGACAATATGTGATTATTTACGTTCACATTTGTGTAGCATTTCAATGTATCTTTCTGTGTACAAATTGAAAGGATATGTGATCTTTACTTTTTTGTGTGTGATCGTAATATAGCCGATATTTTTTTTCCAATCCAAAATCCACAAAATCATTTTTTCTTGAAGTATACATAATTACGATGGTCAAATCTATAAAAATGAATTGGACGATTTTTTCTTGCGACAAAATACGACACCCCAAATCAAAATCAAACTTGTTTCTTTCAAATATTCAAACTTCCTTATTTTTTGTGTCAAAATATCATATTTCACATTTCTGTCACATTTCTTTTACAAGAGAAAATCTTCCCTATAACTGCTTCAAATTTAACAAAATAGGCCACAGAGCACATTTTCATGAAGCATGCCCATTTGCTTGCAGTTGATCATCGTGATTTTTCCCAAGCTGATATTTCAATATATATATTTCCAAAAAATATGATTATGAGGGTTTTGGATTGAGAAGAAAAATCAGTTTTACTCCCGTCAATCACAAAGGTGTTTTCCCTTGTTAAAGTCAAACAAAGGTATATAGCAGTTGAACCTGTGCTTCCAGAGTTGGCCCTCCGTATGAAGTAGCTAATCTTATAGCGTAAAGGAAAACGGAAATAAAACGAACATAATCTTTTAAATCACTTTGTTCACATTAGTATCCTTTGGTCATGTTTTTCTCTTTACTTACGTTCGTAATATTTAAAGCATGTAAGCGCCTCTGTCAGACTACATGGCTTGGCATTGGCTGGAAATGGATGAAAATAGTCGCATGTCAGCAGATAGTTATTCTCGTAAAATTAGGGAACTATGATGTCTATGTTCATTGAAGGAATCAAGCGTCAGATCCGGAATTCGGTGACCAGCCGCCGTTCATAAAAACATTCGGTGGCAAGCTGCCGTCCGTAAAGACGTTCGTTGGCCAGCTGCCGTCCATAAAATCGTACGTTGATATGCTGCCGCCCGTAAAGACGTTCGTTGGCCATCCGCTGTTCATGAAAACGTTCGGTGGCAAGCTGCCGTTCGTAAAGACGTTCGTTGGCCAGCCGCCGTTTATAAAAACGTTCGATGGCAAGCTGCCTGCTGTAAAGACGTTTGTTGGTCAGCGGTTGTCCATAAAGACGTTTGGTGGCCAGCCGCGGTTCAGAAAGACCTTCGGTGGCCAGCTGCCCTCCATAAAGACGTTCGGTATCCACACGCCATCCGTAAAGACGTACGGTGGCCAACCAACGTCCATAAATATGGTCGGTGGCCAATCGTCATCGCCCATAAAGACGTTCGGTGACCAGCTGGCCTCCGTAAAGTGGCACGTTGACCAACTGACGTCCGTGAAAACGTTCGGTGGCCAGCCGCGTTCCATAAAGACGTTCTGTGGTCAGGTGGCGTCAGAAAGTCGTTCGTTGGCAAGATGTTTGACGTAAAGACGTTTAGTTGTCAACAACCGTGCACAAAGATGCTTGGTGACCAGAAGTCGTCTATAAAGACGTTCGATGGCCAGCCGTTGTCCACAAAGATGTTCGGTTGCCAGTTGGCCTTCACGAAGACGTTCGGTGGCCGTCTTCGTCGATGAAGACGTTCCGTGGTCGGTCGCCGTTCATACAGACGTTCGGTGACCACATGCCATCCATAAAAACGTTCGGTGGCCAGCTGGCGTTTAGAAGGATGTTCGGTAGCAAGCGGTCGTCCATACAGATGTTCAATGGGCAGTTGGCATCCATAAAGACGTTTGCTAGCCAGCAGTCAACCATAAAGATGTTCGGTGGTCAACCGCCGTCCATACAGACGTTCGGTTGCCATCAGTCGTCTACAAAGACGTTCGGTGGCCAGTCGCTGTCGTCCATAAAAACGTTCGGCGGCCACACGCTATCCATAAAGACGTTCATTAGCCGGCCAGACGTCCGGTAGACAAATGACGTTCATAAAGACGTGCGGTAGCCGGCAGGTGTCCGTATAGGCGTTCGGTGACCAGCTGCCGTTCATAAAAGACGTTCGGTGGCCCATCCATAAAGACGTTCGGTGGTCAGTCGCCGTCCATAAAGACGTTTGGTGGTCAGCCGCCGTCCATATTACCGTTCATTGGTGAGCCGCCGTCGACAAAGACGTTCGGTGGCCAGCCTCCGTCCATATATAGTACAACTGGACATCGTGATCCACATGACACCATCGTCAATAGATTTCAACGGTGACAAGACAAGATGATATTCGTATTGTCAACTTCGTCCAGCGGACTAGTTTTCCTTTATCAAGATGATCTTCATGAGTATATTTACAATTTATCTCAGCAACAATGTTCGTCAATACGTACGACATATGAATACTAGAGTCAAATGGAGATTCTACATAATGCCTCTCCCCAAACACCGAACTGTATCGATCTTCTATAGCGCAAATCTATTGAACCAACATTGTGACAGCTCATAGAGACCAGCGTTAGTGCTCCTGTATAATCATTTGCTGAGTTGGTGTCAGATGCTATGAAATTTCGACTTGCGACCGTAAGATTGACTGGGTGGTAATCCAGTGTTGGACTTTGTCTGTACTCTCTGGATTAATCCGTGTTTGACCTATAGATCACAAAAAACTTCTCACAACTCGCAAACATTGAAGAATTGAAAATTTTGTTTTAGTAATGGGAAAGTATGGTGAGACACGTTTATCAAAATTGGTACATTACTTGGTTTGGTATGTGTGCTGAAAGTTTTGAAGAAAAAACGTAAAAAGACTATCTGGATATAACTTGTATTAAACTGTCGACGTTGTGGCATCGGCATGATGCCTTCAACAGAGATATCCTTGTATCAAATTGCTGACGTTGCGAATTCGTCCTGATGCTTTCAATAGGACATCCGTCTATCAAATTGCTAACGTTGTGAATTCGACCTGATGCCTTCAACGGAGACATTGTTCTAGAAAGGAATCAGGCTGATGTCGCAACGTCAGCAATATATAAAAGTATATACATAGATATGGTGAGTGTATATTACAGAACGACCTTGACGAACACGGATGAACTTACAGACTGTTTGAAAAACCCAATAAGTACAGTTGCAATTCTCGACGATGTATCGCTCTTTGCACTCATTGTGACAGGCATGTCGACTGTAGTACTTGTAGTACTCCAAATGGCCATTGTCAACGCCATTGATATCCTGGCAGTGAGAGTCACCGTATGACTTGTATGGATAGGACTGATACACGTACTGCAACAACAACAGCAACAAGAAAAACATATACCACACTATCAGATTGACCCTGTCTGAAATATTCAAGTAGCAACAGAGTGACCATATATATTCTCACACTGGATCACTTGTTTCCCTATTAATATTTTCAATAGTATTGTGAAATAAATGTAATCCTATGAAGAAATGTAGACAAACTATCGAACTTTCATTCATTACATCTAACATCCATTACATTTGTCTTTAAATGGTTCACTTTACATGATAGGAAATCATGCAGTAATACTACGCAATGCTATATATACAAATGTTGACTTAGCCAAAAGCCTACCGTGGAACTATGTGGTAACTGACTGTTTCACAGTACATTTGAATATATTCATGCAAAGAGGAATGTTTCTCAAAGATATCTTCTGAAGAGTTACATAGAATATCAAAATTTACCTTTGTTGGGCTTATGTTCACATTGGTTTGGAATCCGGCCGCTGCCGTGAAACCGAGAGACAAAATATCGGGCTCTTCGTACGGATCATGGAGAACTACCTGCAAGATATAACATCATGGAGAACTACCTGCAAGATATAACATCACGGAGAACTACCTGCAAGATATAACATCATCTCAAGGAACCAATGCTAGTTCGGCAATACGAAACCAATTATTTGGCCAATGTATCATTACGTGGTGATGACTGTATCATTACGTGGTGATGACTGTATCATTACGTGGTGATGACTGTATCATTACGTGGTGATGACTGTATCATTACGTGGTAATGACTGTATCATTACGTGGTGATGACTGTATCATTACGTGGTGATGATTAGACAAAATACAAATATTTTATTTTTATTAGTTGCAAATGTTGAAGATATTTATCATTAAAGACGGATGGGTTTAAACTCATTAATTGGATAGAATACCTTTGCACCAGCTGCTATTGATCTCCCAAATAAGTGACTGTATTGGTCAACGTTAAGAAGAAGAGAAAGACCCGTAAAACTCCCAGGGGATAGAGGTGGTCATAAGATGACCCTTGGCTTTGATCTGATTGTGGTCGTTGAATGTATAACATAGTCCCGTATCTGAATAGCGACGTGTGACATGACCAGCGCAGTTAATGGGTTGTCCTTCCCATTCACATCGATAGAAAAAGTCCTTGACAGACTGGGAAAGCTGAAGCACCGAATCCGTGTTAAAGAAAGTTCTATCAAAGTATGGGTCAGACATATTCAAACTGCCCAGAGGTAAAATACCGTGCCAGACATGGTGGAACGTGGTAAATTGTTCCGGTAAATAACGTGCAAGTTAATAATGGCCATATTGCAAACAGTGACTGCGGGAAATTCCAATGTGTCGGCAATCCTGGTGCTAATTTTGGTGACGGTCGGGAATGTCCGGTAATTCAGAAATTCATTGGTAGTGATGTATCCCAGTAAAATCAACATCCCAAAGCAAGCCATCGCCCAAATCGCCCTGTAAATATGAAACAGTGTTTTTTTTATAACTTCGATTAGAAAAAAATGACCCAGATGCCTGATTATCAGTTCGGGCAATTAAAATAGCTAACCACTCATCCCTTTTATTGTATGACAATATATGTTCGACGCCACACAATTTGGGGGAAGGAGAGTAGGCGAAATTTGAATGACACTTCAAGTATTATGAAAACTGAAACAGTTCTTGCTATAACATCCCCTTGCGAAACCATACCTTTTTCATTATCCAATGACTCCATGAATTTCCCTTGATTATTTCCGTGTAATATATTCACTGCACAAGTCGCCCGTGGTGTATTTCAAATACGTCATATGGTGTATTTGAAATACACCACAGCTAACCTCCTGTTCACGGTTGATGTCAAAAGAGGAGGAACCTCACCCTCATACTCGGATGATCATTGAATAAAACAGTTACATGATAGACACACGACACTGTGAGCCGAATGCCAAAATAATCCGTGGGAGGATCAGTTACCTTTAATATATGACATATATGGTGAATTCTTACCTCTGCACAGACCCTGGTGAAAATATGCCCATAGACCGTCATAACAGTAACTATATACACGCCAACTTCGAACGAGGAATATATTTCAATATCCACGTAAACATAGTAATTTTCCATATGGAGCAATGTAGAGCAAATATAAAATTGAAAGATGAGATGCTCCGTTCATGTCAATTGTTAAGGCATTATTTCCAAATAAATTCTCAATTGTGGAAATGCTTTATATTGTTACGTCTAAACGATAATAGAAAAACGCAACAGAAAGATTTGTGAAGTCGAGAATCAATAATCAACTATTTATTTACAATACTAAAATCATATACAAATTAAGTTAGGTCAATACAGCAAATAAATGTCAAATAAAATCTTACTGTTCAATGTTATACCGGTATATCTCTCAGAGTCCGTAACAACGTGCTAATCTCCGTCTGTGCCGAAATCGCGTTCCTGTATTTCTGTAGTCCAATATCGCTCAGCTGTTGTCCAGTTTTCGTCAGTTCAATCACGTAGATAAAACAGCGGTCGAACAGGAATATATAATCCAGCAGTCAGTTATCTCAGGCAAATGTTAGTCAATAATAATAATGATGATGATGCACCCACGTAAGTCTGTTTGAAACCTCCAGTCAGTAATTACGGGCAAAGTAAATCAATCAAAGCCAGTTCTTAAATTCTCCCCCAAGTGAGCGAACGAGACGGTATTTATATCCTACGGGGAATTCGCGATTATTCTATCAAATCAAGAAACTTCCATCGGTACAACAATGACGTAAGATTTAACCCAGATACGATTACAGCAACTACGAGAAAGTTCGACATAATTAACCCAGATAAACAAGTGCTTTCTCATCCCAGAAACGTCCATAGTAAACAACTATTTGACAGTCTATATGTGCAGATGGCGCTCAAGTATAACTAACAATATCATACGGGGTCTGTTGATGAATGAGCAGATGGCGCTGTTTAGATGTGTAGATGGCGCTGTTTAATACAGATCTTTCGTACAGCGGCCATTTGCAATATAGAATCTTCGAGAATGACACATAATTCACTCACGATAAATCGGTCACGATTACGAGAAAATTCCAGATCATAACCACAGAACAGAAGGTTAACAAGTCCACCTCAGTTCCACAATTCTAGAACTATCTTCAGTGTCTAACATTATACTGCAATACCATGACACTCCCCCTCTTAAAAGAAGAAAGTTTCAAACTTGGAACTTTCTTGACAATTCAAAACATTATTACAAAACAAAATCTATATTACAACAGCAAAAATGTTGACAAACATATGTACATTAAATGCGAGACAAACAATCAGCGATCAAATTGTCCTTACCCTTAATATGTTTGATTTCAATATTGTATTCTTGTAACACCAAACTCCATCTCAACAATCTCTGATTTTTGTTTTTCATCTTACTTATGAAAACAAGTGGATTGTGATCACTGAATACAGTAATTGGCAACGATGAAGAAGTAACATAAACATCAAAATGTTGCAAAGCCAATATCATTGCCAAACATTCTTTCTCAATTGTAGAATAATTTCTCTGTTTGTCAAATTTACGTGAAAAATAACATATTGGGTGGTCTACACCATCTATACCTTCTTGTAACAAAATGGGACCAGCAGCAACATCACTAGCATCTACAACCAGTTTAAAAGGTGAACCAAAATCTGGTGCTGAAAGAACTGGTGCGCTCTTGAGTATGGCTTTCAGTTTTTCAAAAGCTGATTCACATTCATCGGTCCAAACAAAAGTTACCCTCTTTCTTAAGAGCCGAGTTAAAGGTTCAGTAATATCTGAAAAATTTGGACAAAATTTCCTGTAGTAACCAGCCATACCCAAGAAACGCATCAGTTGTCTCTCACATGTTGGTTTTGGAAATAGCGAGATAGCACTGACCTTAGCATCTACAGGCTTTACCTGACCCTGACCTACAACATGACCCAAGAATGTCACACGTGCATGTCCAAATTCACTTTTTCCAAGGTTGACTGTCAGCTTGGCGTCACCGATTGAACAGTGCGCGAATTCTCTGCAGATGATCTTCCCATGTATCACTGTAGACAATGACGTCATCAATGTAAGTCTCACATCCTTCCAAACCGGAAGTAACATGGTTGATGAGACGCTGGAACGTGGCTGGAGAATTTTTCATTCCAAATGGCATAACTTTGTACTGGAACAGACCCTCCGAAGTGACGAATGCTGATATCTCCTTCGCACGATCTGTCAGTGGAACTTGCCAAAACCCTTTCAGAAGATCAAACTTTGACACGAACTTGGCACTTCCCACTTGATCAATGCAATCGTCAATGCGTGGAATAGGGAATGTGTCTGTTTTGGTCAATGTGTTCACCTTTCTGTAGTCAGTACACATCCTGTAACTGCCATCTGGCTTTGGAACGAGGATACAAGGTGAACTTCAGTTACTATTACTTGGTTCAATGAAGTCATTGTCCAATAAATACTGAATCTCTTTTTTCAGGTAGTTTTGTTTGAAGGGATTCAAACGATATGGGTGCTGCTTCACTGGATTAGAATCTCCGACATCGACGTCATGTGAAATTGTATCAGTCCGAGTAGGAATGTCGGGAAACAAATGTTCATATTGACTGAGCAGAGTTCGAAGTTCTTCCTGGCGCGCTGGCTCGAGATGACACAACTTGGAATCCAAATTAAGTAGAATGTCAGAGTTCTGTAATTTCGCCGCTGTCATGGGCTCTTCACAAGTTTCATTAGTATCAGGGTCAGAACTAACTACACTTACAGGATGGACAGTACTGTTAGTGCCATCTCTGTCGATGTATAACTTTAACATATTTACATGGCATAACTGTTTGCTCTTACGCCTGTCAGGAGTCTGAACTACATAATTAAGGTCACTTAGTTTCTTTTCAATGACATAAGGACCATAATATCTAGCCTTAAGTGGATTATCAGGAATAGGCAGAAAATTCAGAACCTTCTCACCAGGTTTGAAACTTCGTTTAAGGACATGTTTATCATAAGTTATTTTCATACCTTTTTGAGCTGACTTTAAATTTGACATGGCCAAATCAGGTGCTTTGTTCAACCTGGTGCGAAAGTCCGACACATATTGTAAGAGACTACATGAGTCAAGATCACTGTCTATGTACTTTTCATTCAGCAGTTTAAGGGGTCCTCTAACTGTATGACCAAAGACTAATTCAAATGGACTGAAGCCTAAAGACTCTTGAACAGACTCTCTAACAGCAAACAATAACAAATGTATGCCTTCAACCCAGTCTTTTTCAGTGTCAAAACAATAAGTCCTAATCATGTTCTTTAATATTTGGTGGAATCTTTCTAATGCGCCTTGGCTTTCTGGGTGGTATGCAGATGATTTGTACTGCTTTATTCCCAATTCATGCATGACTTGTTGAAAGATTCCTGACGCGAAATTAGATCCCTGATCAGACTGAACAGACTGGGGTAGGCCGACAAGTGTGAAAAACTTAACTAAGGCCTTGACAATAGTTTTTGCCTTAATATTCCGTAAAGGAATGGCCTCAGGAAACCTGGTTAAAGCACACATGATTGTTAACATGTATTGATTGCCTGACTTTGTTTTTGGTAATGGACCAACACAATCTATAATCACCCTACTAAAGGCTTCCCCAAATGCAGGGATTGGTTGTAGAGGGGCCTTTGGTATGGTTTGGTTTGGTTTTCCTTCCATTTGACATGTGTGGCATGACCTACAAAATTCAGCGACATGTTTCTTTAAATTTGGCCAATAGAAATGATTTAGAATTTTGTAGTATGTTTTGTTAACACCTAAATGACCCGAAAGAGGTGTTTCATGGGCTAGTCTGAGGATATCTAAACGATATGACTTTGGTACAACAATCTGATACTTAACTGCCCACTCATCATCAGGTGACACATCTGGCGGTGGCCATTTCCGCATAAGAACACCATTCTTGCAAAAGTAACACACAGGCTCGTGAGTTACATCACACTCATCTACTGCCTTGTCAAATAACTTGGAAATGTCCTTGTCACTATGCTGTTCATTGACCAGCTGTGATTTTGAAATTTTGTCATTAGAACATTCCAATTTGCTATCCAAATGAGGCTTGTCAGCCTCATCATTTAAACACACAAAGGTGTCGGCCAAACAAACGTCATCGATGACGTCATCTTTAAGAGACTTTTCAGACTCCTCAGCCAACTAACTGCACAAGCAGGATATAAACTTTGAATTTCGTCTTCAACTGGATCATGAATCTGATCCAAACAAGGCTTGTCAGTTACAATCGGGTTAACCCCGACCTTATCTCCCGCAAGATCATTGCCAAGAAGTAATTGAACACCCTCAAACGGTAAACTACCTTTAATATCCACCGTAACAGGTCCAGAAATCAAGTCGGAAGACAGATGAATGTTATGGAGCGGAACGGGTTATGAAATTTGAGGTCTTTAAGACGACAGGGCTTTGCGCGTGATCTTTAAGATGTTGTAACGCATTAGTCGTCTCAAGACACAGGGATCGTCTTCATAAAACCTGAACAATAATAGATTCCAAGGTCCGGCTTCTGAGATTTCTCGAAGTCTTGACAAACTCTTTAAATGAGAGAGGATACAATGAAAACGTCTGTTGGATATTAAGCCGATTTATCGTAAATTCATTCCACGCCATTATGAAAGCTGCAGTCTTGTTCCTGGTAACAAAGCCATTATGAAATTTGGATTCATCTATCTTAGGAATGACCGGCATCATTTGGTAGGCAAACTATTCTGTAAACAGTCATTTTTCGGAACTGGAGATAGCAATATCTATTATCGGAAGCATGAGCCTCTGCGATACCTGCTGGTACTGCCATCAGGGAGACCTGGTGTCAAAAGTCTGACTATAATATGCCGTTCATTCCGTTATATACAATACTAGACATTTACAATGTCAATTTAACCCGACATAGATGTACTCACAGCTTCGGTACAATTATGACAGACAGATCACAGATCTGTCGCATTGTATATTTCATTCGTCAAAACCAAGGTTAAATCATTATACTTACATAAGCGGTTTCTACGTTATCTGTATAAATCTGAACTTACATAATTAATTCTCACAAATAATTGTATTTACAATAACCGACCTGAAGGGTCATGGAATAGTATTTCGGAAATAGGTTTTGTCAAAACACATCATAATACCAGGGTCTGCGTGCACACAGTTACATAAAATTGTTAAATGAAATGTCAGAATTATGCGTTTATATGGTGGTCCAGAATTGACATTTCACAGGGTGTATAATTTACAGAATCTACCCCTTTAATCAGGACATTACTGTCTGCAGATGAAGAATCAGATAACGGCAAAATATCTGCCAACAAAAGAGACTGGGACGCGCCCGTATCTCGCAAAATCTTCACAGGAGTAGCATTAGAAAAATCACTTGAAAGTGACACAAAACCATTGTGGATAAATGGTTCAAAAATCTCTATAACAGGATTTGAAAAACTGTCAACCTTATCCTTGATAGAACTAATAGGAACAGTGTCCTTCGCCATCTTAACGTCATATACATGAACGTCACTAACCTGCTTGGGTAAAGATCTTGAAGTGAGGAAACCACTAGGCTTTTGAAAGGCTTGATCTTGTTTTCAATTTAAAACAATTCGCCATCAAATGGCGGTCCTTTTTACAATAGCTGCAAACGGGAGACTTATTTTGAGCGTTAAAAGTAGGTGACTGAGACTTTGTGTTTGACCTTTGACCTTTGTAACTGGGGTTAAAAGTTTTAGGCATTGAGAAAGAACTGGATTTGTTACCTGAAATGTTAGACTGGAATGAACTGGGCTTAACAGCATTGACAAATGATAATTTGTGTGTCAGAGCGTATTCATCAGCAAATAGGGCTGCTTCGTCTAAAGTGTTGGCATTCTTTTCATCAAGAAATGTTCTAATACCACCATGGATACACCTTTTAAATTCCTCTATTAGCATAAGCTGTCTGAGGTTTTCAAAGTTGTTGTCAATTTTAACCGAAGCACACCACCTATCAAATAACTATTCTTTTGAACGAGCAAATTCTACATGAGTCTGAGAGTTTTCTTTTTCACAACTACGAAACTTTTGTCTATAGGCTTCAGGAACTAATTCATAGCCTTTGAGGATTAAATCCTTCACCATATCATAATTTGATGCTTGCTCTACCGTCAATTGAGTGTAGATGTCCCTTGTCTTTCCGATCAAAACACTTTGAAGAAGTAAACTCCAATTTTCTTTCGGCCAGTTTAAATTCTCAGCAATTTTCTCAAAATGCAGAAAATATTTATCAACTTCTTTTTCCTGAAATGGTGGGACGAGACGTATTTGTCGAGCTGCATTAAATTTTGATTGTGATTGCACAGGAGCATGTGTAGGAGGACTTGTTTGCGACTGTAATTCCATATGCTTCATTTCTAACTGAAACTGTCTTTCTTTCTCTTTCTCTCTTTCCTCTTTTTCTAACTTTTCTCTCTCTAACTGAAACTGTCTTTCTTCCCTTTCTCTCTCTAATTCTCTGTCCTTTTCTGATTCTAATTTCTTTAATTCCAGCTGATTTTGCAATTCTAATTTCCTTATTTCCAGATCATCAGCTGTTTCCTCAGTTAAATCAAAATCACTTTCATCCCAAAGTTGTTTGCTAACAAAATGTTTAATAATGAGTTTCTTAATTTCTTGCTTTCTCCAAGATGTTTTAACTTTAATTTGTAGGAATTTACATAGCGCGAACAAATCCTCTTTGCGTAGTTCGTCAAATTCCTCCTGACCAGGCTTTGAAGCAAATTGAGTTGGGTCAAATGACATACTGATAATATACTACTCCCCGACTTCACAAATTCAGAAAATGTATCAATTTTAGAACTATGTTGCAAAGCTGGAACGTAAACAAAGCTCCCGGACAGGCTCCCAATTTCTGTTACGTCTAAACGATAATAGAAAAACGCAACAGAAAGATTTGTGAAGACGAGAATCAATAATCAACTATTTATTTACAATACTAAAATCATATACAAATTAAGTTAGGTCAATACAGCAAATAAATGTCAAATAAAATCTTACTGTTCAATGTTATACCGGTATATCCGTAACAACGTGCTAATCTCAGTCTGTGCCGAAATCACGTTCCTGTATTTCTGTAGTCCAATATCGCTCAGCTGTTGTCCAGTTTTCGTCAGTTCAATCACGTAGATAAAACAGCGGTCGAACAGGAATATATAATCCAGCAGTCAGTTATCTCAGGCAAATGTTAGTCAATAATAATAATGATGATGCACCCACGTAAGTCTGTTTGAAACCTCCAGTCAGTAATTACAGGCAAAGTAAATCAATCAAAGCCAGTTCTTAAATTCTCCCCCGAGTGAGCGAACGAGACGGTATTTATATCCTACGGGGAATTCGCGATTATTCTATCAGATCAAGAAACTTCCATCGGTACAACAATGACGTAAGATTTAACCCAGATACGATTACAGCAACTACGAGAAAGTTCGACATAATTAACCCAGATAAACAAGTGCTTTCTCATTCCAGAAACGTCCATAGTAAACAACTATTTGACAGTCTATATGTGCAGATGGCGCTCAAGTATAACTAACAGTATCATACGGGGTCTGTTGATGAATGAGCAGATGGCGCTGGTTAGATGTGTAGATGGCGCTGTTTAATACAGATCTTTCGTACAGCGGCCATTTGCAATATAGAATCTTCGAGAAACACGAGACGGATGACACATAATTCACTCACGATAAATCGGTCACGATTACGAGAAAATTCCAGATCATAACCACAGAACAGAAGGTTAACAAGTTCACCTCAGTTCCACAATTCTAGAACTATCTTCAGTGTCTAACTTTATACTGCAATACCATGACAATATACTCAAGAAAAATTTATTTAAGTAACGAACCTGGATTTTGAGATTTAACACACAAAGCCGAAGGGTTCTGAGGAACACAGAAATGAACAGCGAGTCACGTGACTGACCTATTTCGACATATATCGCTTCGCTGTCTGGAGTGAAAATGGCTTGGCTTGCCAATTCATTATTAAAATGCATTGAATCTGCTTCTATTTTCCGATCGAATATTACAACATATCTTCTTCAAGTCTCACCTATTTTTACAGTGCAATTATTTCAGATATCTTCATCATATAAATCTATAATTTTTCCCCAATGCCATGTATTATTTGTTACCTATGTATAGAATGTTGGGATAGAACAAGCCCTCTGGGCTTTTATTATACAAACTAACATTTTTTCCTGTCAAAGTATTCTCAGTGATCCCATCATCCTTGACTTATGCCCTTTCAATTTAGCTGACGGGCCACCGTGGATTTGGCCTCAAATCCAATATGGCGGCCAAAATCGAAAATGGCCACCAATACCCATAAAAGCTCACGATTTCCTGCTCGAAAATCAATTTTCTAACCACAAACTAGGTTTTTTTCTAGTCCTACTTAGGGTATGAATAATAGTTAATTTTGGAATGATTTGTAATTGGTCGGAAAATTCAACATGGCCGCCAAAATCCAAAATGGCGGCTAATGTCCATTGAATCACACATTTCCCTGCCCTAATATGTAGAGATGGACCATCCTTGGTCCGAATGCGTCCTGTGGAGTGTCATCTTGTAGCTCTCGGGATGTAGGCCCCGATTTGAGATATATCCGTGTCATCTGTGACGTCATCAGTACGAGTAGTAGTGAAAGCCGGAATTTTGGGGGTGCGTGGGGGTGTGTTTGGGGTAAAGATGGACCATCCTTGGTCCGAATGTGTCGTGCGAGGTGTCATGTTGTAGCTTTTTTTTCCATCCAGCTACCTGACAGAGTTACCTGTGAGTGTGAGAGTATGCGCGTGTGTGTGTGTGAGTGAGTGAGTGAGTGAGTGAGTGAGTGATGCGTGCACAACGCCCTTGAGGCGTCCCCAACGCCCGTCAACGCATGGAGGCACCAACGACGGTGAGTGAGTGGGATCCAACTGGACTAATGTATCTTCTGTTTTCATCGTTTTGCGCATGCGCAGTCTGGCCGTAGTATAGAAAACAGGCATTTTGGGGATTCGTGGAGGTTTGTTGAGTGACTGAGGTACCATCCCTGGCCAAATGGACTGTATGGGGTATCAGTGTGAAGCTCTCGTGGGTCAGACTGGCTTGTTTTCATTGAAAGTCGCGCCAATCTGCGCATGCGCCGTTGGGGTGTAGTAAGTAAAGTGGTCATTTTTGGAGGTGCGTGGGGGTCTGTTGAGTGATGAGAGACCATTCTTGGTCCGAATGCCTCGTGTGAGGTGTCAAAGTGAAGCTTTCGTGGTGTAGACCATCACTTAAAGTGTGTTCCTGTCATCTGTGACGTCAAGAATGACGTCATCAGTGGGAGTAGTAGCCAAAGTGAGAATTTTGGGGGTGTAAGGTAAGGTGTTTGGGGTAGAGAGGGACCATGTTTGGTCCAAATGGTCCGGTCGGGATGTCCCAGTGAAGCTTTCGTGGGGTAGAGTCAGACTGGCATGCTTTTTATTGAAAGCCGCGCCAATCTGAACATGCGCAGTTGTGGTGCAGTAAGTAAAGTGGCCATTCTGTACCCTATAGCCATTAAGGCATAGGGTACATCAGGGTGCGTGTGCGGTGCGTTGTGTATTGGTGTCTGTACATATAGGGATTAACTCGTGTCCCTCATCATTCTGAGATCAGAATAATGAACTTCTGAATACACGAACAATAGCATAAGTCAATTGTAAACACACCCATAGTGGTTCTCTTAACGTGGGTGTGCTGTGATGCAGGGGATAATAAAAGGATTGACCTGTAATCGTTGCTGTTGTTGTTGTTGTTGCTCTACTTTTGGACTAACCAATCAGAATAGTACTTATCACGGACTACACCCGTAGAGCTACGTATAGGCGCGCAGGGCTTCAGGGCTAATTCACCAGGGAGTTGAAGCATTGAGCTTGTCGTTGGTGGGTGTTGCTACAAAATGACACCTCACACGATGCATTTGGACCACGGATGGTCCATTTCTACCCCAAACACCTTCCTTCACACCCCAAAAATATGCACTTTGGCTACAACTCCTACTGAGGACGTCAGCGATGACGTCACAGATGACCCGCATATCCCTCAAGTCGTGGTCCACACCTTGAAAGCTTTGCTTTGACACCTCACACGACACATTCGGACCAAGAATGATCCCTCATGGGCTCAAACACATCCCCACGGAACTCCAGAATGACCACTTTACTTACAACACTACAACTGCGCATGTTCAGATTGGCGCGGCTTTCAATAAACAAACATGCCAGTCAGACTCTACCCCACGAAAGCTTCACTAGGCCACCCCAACCGGGTCATTTGGACCAAACATGGTCCCTCTCTACCAAACACCTTACTTCACACCCCCAAGATTCCCACTTTGGCTACTACTCCTACTGATGACGTCAAGGATGACGTCACAGATGACAGGGACACCACTTAAGTCTTGGTCTACACCACGAAAGCTTCACTTTGACACCTCAAACGAGGCATTCGGACCAAGAATGGTCCCTCACCACTCAACAGATCCCCACGCACCTCCCAAAATGACCACTTAACTTACTACAGCCCAACTGCGCATGTGCAGATTGGCGCGACTTCCAATGAAAACAAGCCAGTCTGACCCACGAGAGCTTCACACTGATACCTCACACGGTCCATTTGACCAGGGTTGGTCCCTCAATCACTTAACAAACCTCCAGGAATCCCCAAATTGCCTGCTTTCTATACTACGGCCAGACTGCGCATGCCCAAAATGATGAAAACGGACGATACATTAGTCCAGTCGGATCCCACTCACTCATTCACTCATTCACTCACTCACTCACTCACCGTCGTTAGTGCGTCTATACGTTAAGACTGGCGTCGGGGACGCCTCAAGGGCGTTGTGCACGCCTCCCTCCCTCCCTCACTCACTCACTCACTCATTCGCTCATTCACTCATTCACTCACTCACACACACGCGCGCATACACTCACACTCACAGGTAACTGGGTGGAAAAAAGGCCGTCATCTACTCCAAACGCACTCCATTGCACGTCCGAAACGCCTGCTTTCGCTATTACTCATATTGATGACGTCACCGATGATGTCACAGATGACATGGAAAAACCTCAAGTCGTGGTCTACATCCCGAGAGCTACAACATGACACCTCGCACGACACATTCGGACCAAGGATGGTCCATCTTTACCCCAAACACACCCCCACGCACCCCCAAAATGCCGGCTTTCGCTACTACTCGCACTGATGATGTCACCGATGACGTCACAGATGACATGGATATTCCTCAAATAGAGGTCTGCACCCCGAGAGCTATAAGATGACACTCCACAGGACGCATTCGGATCAAGGATGGTCCATCTCTACATAGTAGGGCAGGAAAATGTGTGATTCAATGGACATTGGCCGCCATTTTGGATTTTGGCGGCCATATTGAATTTTGAGACCAATTACAAATCATTCCAAAATTAACTATTTATTCATACCCTACGTAGGACTAGACAAAAACCTAGTTTGTGGTTAGAAAATTGATTTTCGAGCAGGAAATTGTGAGCTTCTATGGGTATTGGCGGTCATTTTGGATTTTGGCCGCCATATTGGATTTGAGGCCAAATCCAGGGTGGCCCCTCAGCCAAATTGAAAGGGCATAAGTCAAGGATGACGGAACCACTGAGAATACTTTGACAGGAAAAAATGTTAGTTTTTTCTTGGCTGGGACCTGTCTACTATTTAAAGAACACAGCCAGCTAACTTTCAGCAGTTGACAGTCGGAATCCGAGATTGGGGGTTAGTAGGGTGTTGGCATCCAGCAGGAGGGCTCAATACACCACCATAACCGGTTAATTCATCCCTGAAGCTGGTCGAGAGGCCCGATAATTTACTATTTTTTCTGAAGTTTTTTTTGGCTATGCCGAGAGACGAGCCCAGGTGCCGAAAGACGCGGATAGTGGGGTACTGAGGTGAGAGTGCATCTGACGTTGGGACGTCACAGTGGGAAAACGGTCAGGGCCAGGCCGTATATTACAGCCGCTTCACAGGGATGAATAACAACGCATACGGACATCCAACCTTGCCAGTCCGTGTACCAAGACACGGTGAGGACGAGAAGATCTTTGCAACACTTACCAAGACACGCATTCTCGCTCCACCAGAGACATGCTACAACAATGCCTCTGGCGGATAAGAAAACTAGTATAGTATGTGATAAACATTCGCACAGCGCACAGAGTCATGTGGCCTAGCACATAACAACCAATGACAGCGCCGTTTGTATCTCTGATCGGCAACTCCACGAGAATGACGTAAAGAAGCATGACAGCGACTGCCGTGGACAAGGTGGACAAGGACGGATACAGAGAATATGTGGCTTGGGTAAGGTGGAAATATCCAATCCACGATACGCCAGGGTGGTAACAAATCTTCACTATCAGAGAATTATTGGAGAGGTATGTCCCATTGAAGCGGCCGTCAGGATATATATGCGCGTTCTGTTTTACGAAACTCAACAGGTTGTATGGTGTAATGCTTAGTACGGTGGCCCGTAGGGGACATTCATGTTTTTTACCTTTTAGGTGTTTTTCTCTGACTTTTTCGTGTTTTCCTTCGACTTTTCCGTGTTTTCTTTCGACTTTTTTGTGTTTTCTTCGACTTTTCAGAGTTCTTGTTCGAATTTTCTGCGTTTTCTTTCGAAAACATCGCAAAATAAAAAAAATTGTGAAATACTTTCCACCGCGGTGAAATACTTTCCACCGCGGTGGAAAATACTTTCCACCGCGGTGGGAAATATTTATCACCGCGGTGAAAAGTACTTTCCACCGCGGTGGGAAATACTTTCCACCGCGGTGAGAAATACTTTCCACCGCGGTGAGAAATACTTTCCACCGCGGTGGGAAATACTTTCCACCGCGGTGAAAAATACTTTCCACCGCGGTGGGAAATACTTTCCACCGCGGTGAGAAATACTTTCCACCGCGGTGGGAAATACTTTCCACCGCGGTGAGAAACACTTTTCACCGCGGTGAGAAGTACTTTTCACCGCGGTGGAAGTACTTTTCACCGCGGTGGGAATAATTTCCACCGCGGTGGGAAATATATTCGTGTTTTCTGACTTTCCTGTGTTTTCTCTCAACATTTCGCGAAATTTGGCAATCTTCATCCGAGGGAGAAATTGAGGGAAAAGATCTCACCGCGATGTAAAAGTTTCCACCGCGGTGTAAAAGTTTTAACCGCGGTGTAAAAGTTTCCACCGCGGTGTAAAAGTTTTAACCGCGGTGGAAAAGTTTTAACCGCGGTGTAAAAGTTTCCACCGCGGTTTCCGCGGTGGAAAGTTTTAACCGCGGTGTAAAAGTTTCCACCGCGGTGTAAAAGTTTCCACCGCGGTAAAAGTTTCCACTCGCGGTGTAAAAATTTTTAACTGCGGTAAAAGTTTTAACCGCGGTGGAAAGTTTCACCGCGGTGTAAAAGTTTTAACCGCGGTGAAAAAGTTTTAACCGCGGTGTAAAAGTTTCCACCGCGGTGTAAAAGTTTTAACCGCGGTGTAAAAGTTTTAACCGCGGTGTAAAAGTTTCAACCGCGGTGTAAAAGTTTCAACCGCGGTGTAAAAGTTTTAACCGCGGTGAAAAAGTTTCCACCGCGGTGTAAAAGTTTCAACCGCGGTGTAAAAGTTTCCACCGCGGTGTAAAAGTTTTAACCGCGGTGTAAAAGTTTTAACCGCGGTGTAAAAGTTTCCACCGCGGTGTAAAAGTTTCAACCGCGGTGTAAAAGCTTTAACCGCGGTGAAAAAGTTTCCACCGCGGTGTAAAAGTTTCAACCGCGGTGTAAAAGTTTTAACCGCGGTGTAAAAGTTTCCACCGCGGTGTAAAAGTTTTAACCGCGGTGGAAAAGTTTTAACCGCGGTGGAAAAGTTTCCACCGCGGTGTAAAAGTTTTAACCGCGGTGGAAAAGTTTTAACCGCGGTGTAAAAGTTTCAACCGCGGTGTAAAAGTTTTAACCGCGGTGAAAAAGTTTCCACCGCGGTGTAAAAGTTTCAACCGCGGTGTAAAAGTTTTAACCGCGGTGTAAAAGTTTCCACCGCGGTGTAAAAGTTTTAACCGCGGTGGAAAAGTTTTAACCGCGGTGTAAAAGTTTCCACCGCGGTGGAAAAGTTTTAACCGCGGTGAAAAAGTTTTTACCGCGGTGGAAAAGTTTTAACCGCGGTTTAAAAGTTTCCACCGCGGTGTAAAAGTTTCCACCGCGGTGTAAAAGTTTTAACCGCGGTGGAAAAGTTTCCACCGCGGTGAAAAAGTTTTAACCGCGGTGTAAAAGTTTCCACCGCGGTGTAAAAGTTTTAACCGCG
>JAVTVY010056518.1:0-31291 GCA_036873755.1 Hanleya hanleyi
AAAATGATGTCTTATCAAAACTTGTGCCCAATGAATAGAGCTGGGACGATTTCTAAATCAGCAGCCTTGTCACTTTGTTCAGCCCGATAAACAGCTTGGCAGTGAGCAGCAGTTCATAGGCTAACAAAGGGGACAGGATGCCGGTTAATAAAATGAAGTTTTCCAAATCCTCAAGTATTATATCTCTGATGAAACTAAAGTATGGTATGCAAAATATAGCAGTACTTTTCAGCAACTGTTCCCATAATTAATCATTCAGGCAATACCTTTTTTGAGCAGAGAATTCAGCTGGGATACTTGTACAAAGGAAATAAATTTTACGATATTGCCCCAAATATCATTCACTGTCTTTATTAGAACAGCTGTGGATGACATATAATAACAAGCAGGAAGGTAGCTCAGTGTTTTCCTAGCTGCTCATGAAACCCAATCTCCAGTGCAGGCTTTAGGTGCACATGTATGGCCTCGTGACCTACATTTGAAATTTGTGTGACTGACCTCATCACAGCCCCATGTGAAAATGCAGAAATAGGACAGCTTGCTTAATTTTGTCACTTCGGACATGTTCAAATTTAAAAAATCCCTGTTGAAAGGTGACCTGACCACAATGTAGGAGTCTTTGTATAAATTCTTTCCCTAAACTGCTTTGAAGTGATATCAGTTTTATGGTGTGTTGCCAAGTTTCAGATGAAATGATCAGGGAATATTATGGCTGTGATAAACACGTTTTTGTTATTGTTGCAAAATAATGAATGAAGGCATATACAGTATGCACCATGTATTTGCTTAACCTCATATAAAAATTTCCCCAATCTGATGCATTTTCATTGCATATGTAGGCTACAATATATGGATGGAAAGCTTGCACACAAAAGAATGCACTGGATGAACCAGAAGTACATGTACGTACCAGTGTGTTGGGGAATTAATACTGGGACATCTGATTGGGGGAAATACTGATTTTACTGATGCATATAATGAGGGAAAATACTGGGATATTTCATTGAGGTAAAGGAGGGGAAATATTGAGTGATCTTCCTGTTGTCTAGAGGACATGTTAGTTGCGTGATGATGCAAGATGATGTACATGCCAATGTACATGTATTGGCAAGATATTGCAACATTGCACCAATATTTGGCATAATTTGTCGATTGTCTATCATGTAACTTTTTTATCCAATGTTCATCCGAGCTTGAGTCTTGAGGATGTTTGATGGGCATGGGGAGTGTAGATATTTAATACTAGTGGGAAGGCATCATTGGGGTAATGTAGGGTGGTGTGGACTATGAAGGAACAGGTTGCACGGCATGCCCTGCACGACCAGTTCCAATCATACTATGATCGGGTGCCCAAGAAAAAACAAACCAAACCATTGGTCAAATGCAGCTGGAAATAAAAGGTATGAAAAATGCCTTTTGCCTTAGGCTGTTGATTAGAACAATTATTGTGCAAGCCACACACTGGACTACAACAATCATGTTGAGAACAGCCTCGGCTAGAAATAAGGAAGTAAAGATGTTGTTATTCTTGCTAAATGTAAATCATGTCCTCATTCCCTCTTTCACTCGCAAGTAGGCATATATAATTGTTGTGTTCTTCTCCCGCTCTTCCAGGTTCAAACAGAAAACTGATCAAGAATGGAAATGGAAACTAGGACAGAGAACAGGTAGCAGAGAATATGAGAAAACGAGGAATAAATCTGGGTATGATACAGTTTTTGAGCTGGAAATGTGCCAGATGCTCCAGTTCAACCTCGATACATGGACAATTGGACAAACGTGTACGTGAAACAGACAAAGGTAACTGGTGATGCTGTCCATTAATGATAATTCCTAATGTCTTGCAAATGGATCAATTAACACTTGAGGGATGGAGATGGCCACATGAATATCGGTCGAACACAAAACAAGTTCATGTATCACTGAATAGGCCTACATGATGATGATAACATTTAACTCTGTTGGTTGATATTGAAGTAGCATATAATAGGTTAGTCCTGCAGCAATGAGCCCACAGGTTATCAGGATTTTATCTACGATTTCAAAAGAGGATGTCTCAATTCCACTTTATTCTCTACTTCCACTTTATGTCTCACTGCTATCTCTTCGGTGACACGCACATTGTTTATTTCCTCAGAAGAGCCCTGATTTAGGACCGTGACATAATATGACATGTCCCGTACCTTTTATTTTCATTTTTCGATACTATTTCAACAGTTAACAGCCTTAAACCCTTTTCTCAGTCAACATCACAGACACATTCAAGTTTGATAACTATTGCCTCAGTCAAGGGGGATAACTTTGCTGTTAATTTTGACATGCATAATTCAGATTGACCCGAGCAGACCAGGAACAGAAGACCTTGACCTTGTGACTAGCCATTTCCAACAATAATCAACCCATATGGAAAAAGTTCCACACAATCAACAGGACAGTACTGATCAATGTTGATTCCTCCGAAACCTTGTCAATACTGGTTGTTGTTGATCTAATTTCGCCCAGAATAAGTATGTCACTCAAGTTTAGAGAGGCATGCACTCGATCATCTTCACCAGCCAAGTCAACTACATCGCGAAGCTCTCTACGCTGCCTTGACATTCTTGGCTGGTGGCAGAGGAATACTGCTCTCCGCCACCTAGCGGAAGTTTTAACGATTAGTGACTTTAACGCCTCCAGGAGTTGTTCCCCTTCAATTTCAAGTCGACCACACTCGTAAGGTGATTCGTTATCGTTCAACCGTGTACCACGTCCCAAAAGCTGATTCAACTGATCAGAACACCGAAAGTGGCCGTGAAAATGCTTCTCCTGTTTTGTGTTTTTTTGGTAGAATTTCCCCACACATTCGACACAGCTCGTTCTTGGTGGGGGCCGCCATCTTGGTAATCAACTGCTACGTTAACGCGCATTCTGATTGGATGCAGCAAGCCGTCTCTGCATTCCACTCATTGATGAGGATTCACGTTCCAGCTTTACTAGAGAAGTATGCCAAGGCAATGTACAGAGCAACGTGATGTACGTAGACTTGGCTAGAGAAGACGGCACTCAATCAAATTAAGTTTTGTTCTACATATTAGATACACATACTGTATGCTGAATAAATGGGCTAAATCTTTCCTGCTGCCATGTGACATTTGAAAGTGACATTTATAAACATTTTAAATATTGGGAGTTAACTGAGACAATCTTTACCATCTTAATCATCTCCGTTTTGTGGAGACAAAAGACAAAGAGGTGACCCCATTTTTTAATGGTCCATAATACTGGAAAACAAAAACACAATGTACTATGAATGTGTAGCCTACAGGACGGCTTCATGAATGGGAATATTCGGTTTGAAATTATTAATCCGTCTGTAAGGCCTTTCACACTTGATTCTGTGTTTCCTGTTAACTGCCCGCATGTAATTTTACCTTTCATTATTTTAAATTATTTTCTGTTTTCATACTTTGATGCAATTTCCAAGTGCAATTTCTCATTTTAAACATGTTGAAATCAGTAAAATGTTTTTGCGAACCCCAAAAACACATCGAAGCTGACAATCGAACTGGCAAGATCGACGAAAATGATACCTGGAAAGTCCAATCAGGGGAAGTAACTGATTTATTTAAACATTCCCAAACATGGTGGGCGAATGATGGATGTCAGCCCAAATTTATTTCAAATAATGAAATAATGAAAACTAAAGACACTGCCCGCATCACTTTTGAAACACAGTGTAATGGATTATGGGGAAACAAGCAATCAATTGTCATTAGCCTAACCTAATCGAGTTGCATGAGGATATTTGAAAGCAGCATGAAATTGGTATATTTCAGCAGAAAGAATTCTTAACTGGATATGGACAACTCTGGTGAAATTGGTCGAGTTTCCATGTAAAACTTTTACCACACAACAGTTTTTTGGTCTATTTTCAGCAGAGTGGATTTGCGACTGCCAGTGATGGAGAACACCACTGATATGTTGTCCTGCATTTTGACAGTTCAACTGCCATACAGCATAATTTTGGCCTATTTTCAATAGTGTCAGCTCATATTAACTGCTGGAAAACCAAACTTGGCAGCATACATGCAGTCAATTGTCAATGTCAGTCAGTCTGATGCTTACAATACATGTGTACACATTACTTGGTCTGCAGCTTATCTTGATAGGCTTTAAATGGCATTGATCTGGCTTCAACCAGAGTTAACCTTAATCTTGTCTGTCAGTTTGAATGTGTCCGGATGTACAACGCCAAGAGCAACCCAGACAGTAACAGCTGAGAACATCCAGTAGAACATTGAAATGTCTTCCAGAGGGTTCCAGTTTCAAATGATCCCGGCGATCATGTCAAATGATTGTGACATTTTCAGTTGTCAATACTTCCTGTTGAGTTCCCTATATTCCAAGGTCCAACAGCAGCCCTGACAATTAGGAAAATTCTCCACGGCAAAAAAATTGCTGAGGAGAAATCAATTGGCCACGGCAAAAAAGGGCTTCACCACGGCATTTTTTTTTTGCAGTAGATCTAGTTTTGACTACGATAATTAAATGACTTGCCCAGGATGTTTTCTGGAATTCACAGATTTTCCACTACAATTGGATGCATTCATTTTTGTCATATCAGAAGTTCATAAAATACAGATGAACTTCTGGTCATACTGACCATTGAGCAAAAATTCAAGTTTTTTGTTTGGGGTAACATAACCTTGCTACAAACCATGCGTTGGTAGGTCAATTTTCAGTTTTATTATTTTAATTTTAGTTCTCAGTTGAACTTTTTCATGATCACATACCTGGTGACATTATTGCTTCATGGCAGTAGAGACATGAGATGTGCGAAACAGAGAAAATATTACCATTTGTGTGGATTTGAGTTTTCCTGGTTAACAGATATAACTTCAATATAAGATAGTTTCAGGAATACCCTATATTTCTTAGATGAATTAAAAAAAAAAGGTAAAATAAAAAAAACCCTAAAGTTATAGGTGGGGGCCTGTAGGGTTAATCAAACAAACAATATTTTAAGTTTTGCCTTGGCTTCTTTGCAAACAAGAATGAATAAAAACTCTGATTTTCCTAACTCCTTCTGGTAAAGTTTTTGTATTCCGCCTCCAGAATGTTCAGCACATCCAACATGTCCAACGACAGCTTAATATTATTGCCGCTTCTTGGTGTGCCGCGAACTTGTCCATATAGTCGGCCGGAGGCATTCCAGTTTTTTATTACCTCAGGTTCCAGCTATCCATTTATCCGATACGGCGATAGTGACAAAGCCACGTGATCGTAACATGTTGGCCGATCTTGCACGCCTCAAAAAGTAAAGAAAATTTGAAGCACAGTTTCCACCATTGTCCGCCAGTTCAGGCTTTATGCACGACAACCTCAAATTTCACCATTTCGTCAGCATCGTCATGCTCTCGTACGATGACAAAGCAAAACAAATTGTCACTGTCAAAACTTTTAAATACCGCTGTGCAGGAGAATGGTAATTGTAGATGCTTACGTGGAGTACGGTAACCCCAAATGTCGGGCAAATTATATTCCGGGTAATGTATGAAAACATGGAGTATATAAGATATTTAGTGCCAGCTGTAATTAATTAATTTAAGATTACTACTCAGTTCACTATTTCAGGTTGCCGTGCCATTCATAATACAATAATACATAATCCTAACTGTACGTGAATTCCCCTTCAACGTAACCCTCACCATTCCCTAGAGCACTCTCCTCATATGCGGTCGCCTGTGCTATTGTGACAACGAAGAAACGCCAGTGGAGAAATGCCCTGCATGCTGGAGAGTGACAGACATCCAATTGAAGATCTGTGCTTTCTAGATCGGGAATGATCGGCTGTCTGTCAGTTCTTGGAAAAGTGCATTTTGCCGACCGATGTCTCCAAATTATGCAATCAAACAACCACAGCACCAGTAGCTGTCTCGTTTATTAAAACCAAATTTATTAGCAAGAAAAGCCAGTTCAAGGAGACGTATTTTACCATTGACCGTATGTTGTTTACTGACAACAACAACAACATCACTTTACGACCCACGGCAAAAAAACTGCCGACGCGAAGTGATTTTACCCCAGCATTTACCACGGCAATTGCCGTTTGCCGTGGCTAATTGCGAGGGCTGCAACAGACATCTATGCCTCATCATTAACTTCACGGACCATTAACTGATGAATGAATTTTTGATAACATTCAGTCTATTTCCAGGGTGTCCTCATGTGTGAGAAACAATATTCATTTATCTAATCTCGATCACTGAGATGGCAGACTTTATCATTGTTCCATGTACATGTACATGTATGTAGGTGGCTGTCACTATTCGATGAATACATCAATTAAGGTTGTGAGCTTCAGTTTGTCTTGCATTGCTTCAAACACCTGTGGCATACCAGGGCCATATCCAGACCCATTTTGATACCTGTTAAGGGGTATAGGCGCCCAAACTTTACAGCCAATTTAATGCTTTTTACATACAAATGCATCCAAATACATACCAATGCGCCCCAAAAAAAGGCAAGAAAGGGTGTCCCCAAATAAACTCTGGATATGGCCCTGCATACCCAACAAAATTTCCACCTGTGATTTCCAAGTAGGCCCATGATTATTTATAAACTTTTTTTTCCAAGTTTACAAATACAATGCCTGTACTTATATTAATAGGAATCTGTTTATTTATCTCCATATTGGCACCCAAATCAAAGAGCTAACATTGTTAGCGACTACTCTACATTTAACTGAAATGTAATCAGATTTTATCAGCTTAACATGAATACCAACCATTTCATAATAGCGAAAGACTGAATTACAAACCATTACAAGTACCATGAATGACTGAATTACCAATCACCATGGCGGGTGATGAATACTAACCATCACATAACCATGGATGACTGAATTACCAACCAATACAAAAATCATGAATGACGGAATTACCAACAACTACTTTGGGTGATGAATAAATTACTAACTGCGAATGACTGAATTACCAAACATTACATACACTACCATGATTGCCTACATGTATCACCACTGTGGATGATGAATACCAACCATTACATAGTTGTGAATGACTGAATTACCAGCCACTACTGTGGGTGATAAATACCACCCATTACATAACCATGAATGACTGAATTACCAATCATTACACATACCATGAATGACTGAATTACCAACCACCACTGTGAGTGATGAATAACTATTACATAACCATGAATTACTGAATTACCAACCACCACTGTTGGTGAGAAATACTAACCATTACATAACCGTTAATGACTGAATTACCAATGATACACACACCATGAATGACTGAATTACCAACTATTACACATACCATGAATGACTGAATTACCAACCACCACTGTGAATGATGAATACTAACCATCACATAACCGTGAATGACTGAATTACCAACCATTTCACATACCATGAATGACTGAATTACCAACCACCAATGTGGGTGATGAATACCAACAATTACATAACCATGAATGACAAAATTACCAACCATTACATGCCATTAGAAGTCGGTGAGCATGCCTTTTTGGCCCCAATTACTGACAGAGGACTCAATTACTAACCAACACTGTGAGCGATGAATACCAACTATTGCAAAACTGTGAATGAATTATCAACCATTACAAGTAATTGCCAACCATCACCGGGATGAAGGAATATCAACCATTAATACCTATCAGTCAGAGTTAGATACAGGGTCTCACAGCGTCCTTAAAAAGGACAACTATAAAATCAAATGACCATTTTCCCACAAAATCAAATGACTTTATTTTAGAAAACTCATAGATTAAAGTGAATATCAGGGGCAAAAGGCACAGTAGTTTGTGTAAAACACTCAAAAAACACAAACTGACAATGTTTTGGCATGTTCAACACCATTTGAGTGATATTAGCCATTTTGCAAAATTAGTTTTTTTCAAATAACGACAAAGCTATTTTCAAACAAGGACTTTGGCGAAAATCCTGCATCTAACCCTGTCAGTACAAATGACTGAATTATCAACAATTGCATGTACACATGTACCGGTACCAAAGGTGATGAATTACCAACCATCACAGGAGGTGACTGAATATCAACGCATAATACATAACTGTGAATGACTGAATTATCAACCATTGGCATGTACCACAGATGACTCAATTGCCAACCATGCATCACAGTGGGTGAACGAAGTTCAATTAATACAGAACTATGAACGACTGAATTATCATTTCTGTGAGTTGTTGGGTTGATTCAAAGCAAATTTAGGGACAGAATGTTCAGCGAACACCCATGAAAATCATGCAGTTACTGAATGGCCATTGATTTGTTCTAATGGCGCCAAATGCTGAGAATACATGAATGTGTCATGTATGTACACGATAAACATCCATATCGATGGAGTGCTGAAAAAATAAAATATTTTTTTCACCAACAGAACATATTGCGTTGACTTTATTACATTACATACATGCACATGTAGTACTGGTAATGTACATGTACAATATAGTGATAGACATCTCATTCGGGATTTCTAATAGCATCACAAGCAAAATGTGCTGAGTATACATGTACACCACATGGGTGTTATGTAATATTTTCCATGGCAACCTGTAACTATTCTCAAGGTAACCTGTAACCCACAAGAGTTTTAGGTAACCCATTTGGGACCCCTTTAATCAAGTTTGCGTAACCTCTAGGCAACCAAGTTCAGCTGTTCACCGTAACATAACATCCCTGCGCCATCTTCCTACAATATACATGTATGTTCAGATAACGATAATAAGTTCATTAGTACTGGCATTCAATCTATTATTAATTATATTGTTCCGTGTTTTCCTCTGTCCTCAGCATAATCAGTGTACCTGGTGTTTAATGTGCATAGTTTGCTTTGTTCATGTTTTAATAATTAACGATGTAATAACAGATGAACTGCTTGAGGCAGTACGCCTACAGATATATGATCTCAATATAAAAAACAACCAAATTTGTCCGCGCTTTGAGTAAAACAGCATCAAGACTTGCGAGGATACAGCTTGCTACATGTAGCCTACATTGGTGACTACATGTATTGTAACAGAATACAAATTCCAATAATATCTGTACCCCATTATTGGAGAAATTAAACAGATGAATATTAATGATTCTTACAACCAACTTCCTGTTCCTTTACATTAACATTTCATCAACTTCCTGTTACGAAGAATTGGGCTATCCCACTATTTTCGAGTTTCTCGTCATAAAAAGTATGTTGATGATTAAATCGACAAATGCATAAAAGAATCTTCAAAACGGGGAGAATACCACCCTTACTGGCCCGAGCAAGTTGAAGAAATCTCCATTCAACCTCCGACATAAGTATTTTGACTATGTTTGACAGAATAGCCATAGGGTGGTTAATAAGTCAGGAGTTTCTGTTTAGGGTGCTACTCCAGACAAAGGCCACCTCAAATTTTCTTGATGTCCCAAACATTTTTTTATATTTTTCTGCAATGTCTAAAACATATTTATATTCAGGCTGCACGTATGTGTGCTGTCAAGCATGGAATGTCAGTCTGGGTCCACAAGATTGAACATCGACTTACATGCGTATATTAGTTTATTTTGCAAAATAATGATATCAACACAACATTAATTAGCGTGTTTGAGAGTCTATATCTCGTAAGAGCCGTAGGCCTACAACAGACTAAAATAAAATGAGAGAAAAAAAAAATCTGCATGTCCGCCTCAGTTTTCCATCGAGTAGATCAGGATAAGGCCATTGTCACTTAATTGGTTGTTTAGCATGACCTTCATTTTTTAAATACACATGCTAGATGCTATAATTATTTATTATTAATTAATAAATTTCCAAAAAATTGTATACGAAAATGAAGAAAATGAATAAATTTTATTCATGAAAATGTAAATCCCTCATCTATTTTAATTATTTGCCCTCAAAATATAGATGAGGGCTGGTCATGCTAAACAACTAATTAAGTGACAATGGCCTAAACGAACAATTAAGTTTGATAAGCCCAATATACACCGGTTACACTTGCATATATCTTTTCAGCCAATGAGTAGGTTGCTTTCAAGTGGTTGGATCCAAGGCAGATAAGAACTTCAGGGTGATCCAATGAAGGGGTGATCTAATTTATTAGTATGGGAAATTGACAAAATGGTCCAAGATCGTGCAGATAATCCAATTCATTATTTTAGACGATTTAGAGGTTGATCAAATTGATAGAACAACTGATTGAATTTAGTCCGCACAACTTGAGGTGATTGAATTTCAATATATTGATTGAATTTATTAGAAGATCAATACACAATGGGGGACTGGAACAATACCAGTTATCCAATCAGATTATGTGATTGTCACTTCCTGTTCATCAATTTTGACCCAGTTAACCAATTAAGGCCATTGACATCGTCAATTGATTAGTTGTTTTGCATGACCTTGGGTTTTGAATACCCATGCTAGATGCTGTAATTATTTATTATTAATTATTGAATTACAAACCAATTGTATGCGAATATGAAGAAATTGAGTAAGTTTTACTCGTGAAAATGTAAATGCCTCATCTATTTTAATTATTTGCCCTCAAAATATAGATGAAGGCTGGCCATGCTAAACAACCAATCAAGTGACAATGGCCTGACTCACTTAAGTAGCACTTTCTGTATTCTGGTCCTATTATATAAGATTTGCATTAGACCCTCTCATCCAAAATATTGATGCTATTATACACAGAACAGTAGGCTATGTATCCTACGCAACTCGTGTGTATCATACTTGGGTAGAAATTGATCAGGTCTTCTCAGTAAGCTTATGTAGGGCATCACAAAGACATGAAAGGAATTATCACCAGGTTCAACATGAATTATCAACAAACCCAGAACTCTGAGCCTATATTAGGAGGAGCTCATTCAGAACTATGGACTATCTATGAGGCAGTACAGCCCTGAAGTGTAATACATCTTCTTAGTACCTCAACTCTACTCTACTAGGAGTGGTACATAAATAAAATAGCGTCCCCGATCATTTACCGACCTATAACAAAGTTTCTGTTCATGCAATATACAGTGTGGTTTTTCAATGAGATTATTAAATCACAGAGCTATGAATCATTGAGTTATCACGTTCCATGTTCGGTACCCTACACTTTGCACAAAGAAAAATTTAAACTCTCCCTGAGAAATTCAATCTGATTGAAACATGGAAACAAATGCAAACAACAGGAAACATTTACCTCCACCAAGATCTGTATATATACTGTGGGTTAGTAAATTATATACATCAGGCATTCCACCAGAAAAAAAAATCTGGGTCCGCAAATACGAGGGAGCGAAGCGACCAAGTCTGAGGGAGCGTAGCAACCGAAGGGGGGAGAGTCCGAGAGGGGGGTTTCCCCCCTCGCGGCGGCAGAAGATTTTTGATAATTGCCGTTTAAATTGATGGCCTGAGAGAGCGTCTAGAGATGGATGTTATAATAAAGATTAACAGCAGGAACGTCTGTTTAAAGTCTATTTACACTCTTTGCTTCGTATGTATTACCGCGATAATTTGAACTTGGAAGCAGAAATCTTCGGGGACGGTCGCTAACTGAGTCGATACGCGGATGTGGTGGAGAGCACATGAACAGATTTTGATACTGAGAGCTGAAAAACATCATGGCAAACAAAATTATGCCCTCAGATGATCTAATAATATACCCGAATGGTGACAGTTGTTAACTTGACCTTCAGAGCTTCTACTTTCATTTCCGTGGCCTGCGCTGGAAGAGCACTGAACACAAGAAATCTGGCTGGATGGACAGACTTTAGTCGCAGACCTCCGCGGAAATTTTCCACGTGCTTCAGAGAACCGTCAGGTCATTGTCCTAATTCCGGCAATTGCCGTCTTTTCAAATGTGAATTTCCACATGTGTTTTCATTGATATTCACGAAGGGAAGACTTGGAGGGATATAAAGTAACATTTTAAACCTTTAGCTACCATTTTACTTCTTAACAAGCAGACCAAAAGGGGGATTTTTATTTCATTCAGTGGGGGGAATGGGTCCGTTGACGGACCCAAATAGACCCTAGCGGAATCCCTGTACATGTACATGTAACAAGAGTATGTTAGTATAGATTTACAAAGAAATTAACTCATGCTACAATTTAAAACCAAAATTCATATGTTGTGGAAATGCAGTGTCATTTTGTCAAATCTGCCAAATAGGGTCTGCCTATATAGATGGGTGTGTGTGTGGGGGGGGAGTGGGAGTCATGGGGTCAGTGGGGGTGGGGAGAGGGAAATATAAAATAAAAAGTCTGTCAGTGTGATTGTTTCAAAATTATGTCAATTCTATATAGCAATTCAAACATCTATATATGTAATTTCATTGGTGGCCAAAAACAATTAATACACAGAATCAACAACAAGAGCGTGAACCATATGATGTGGGGTCACCAAGGTCACTCATTGTGAATCGTCACCGTGTGATTTTCAGGTCAAAACATCAAGCTTTGTGATGATAAAATTCGACTCGACAGTCCAAAAGTAACCGATGTATAGTCTATGATGGAAAGCAACTACATCTTCAACAATGGCAAGGAACAAGTATTTAGATGTGTGTGGGATCAACAAATTTCAATGGGTGCATTTCAACAGCGTTTTGTGAAGTTTATCGAGGGACGAACACACCATCACTGAGGCGGCTGTTCACTGATCAGTACACGCGGGTGTCCATGTGCTTGTGTATCCGCTTCTCCCTCGCCTCCCATCGATAACGGGAGAAAGCGGTGTTTTCTAAACCCGTGAAAATCTACAAGGCAGAAGATGGACAACAGATAAATCCACATACCCTGCTTGATCTTTCGGTTTCGGATAACTTGTGATCTTTGGCACCACTTAAATTTCTCGATCGTTCCGATGGCATTGCCGTCTCTGAATCCACGTCCGCTTCCGACATTTTGATTGTCGATGTGTGTATCACGTGAACAGTTGCCCTCCTTTGATTTTTCAGCCATCAGCCGCCAGGCGGCGGTGCAGGAGTACCGGGAAAAACGATTTTTTAACAGCTGACAGACTTGCGCACAGTCCCAGACACACATCTAATATACAGTTAATGGATCATAAGGATTAGTGGACTACTTCAACGAACGATAATTCTCTGAAACGTCATTAAAATCGCCTTGGTTGGACTTAACTAAATGGCCTGTTTACACTGAACAAATATGTAGGCCCATCTTCATTTTATCTGGGACGAGTATAATAATAATAATTAATATTCGTCCCAGATTTTATCAAGCCAATTTCTACATTCCCACTTCGAACCTGCCTTGATTTATCTGACCACCTTCAGTGTTCAAAATCAGATGTGTAAATTTCACCTACGAACCAATCAGAACCTACACACCGATTGTGTGTAGAGTGACATCATCCTCAAGTAGCGGCGTCATTCCTCCTATATTAGCCCAATTTAGGTCAGCCAATCAATAACGCTCTTCTGTGACACATTTCGAAATTCAAATGGTTTCGAGGTCAGTGATGTCTCGTGTCCATTTATAAGTTCTTTGAACATTGAATATATCAGATATATCAAGGGAAATTCGAAGTGGGAACGTAGAAAATTTCAAATTAGCTTGATTAAATGAAGATACAAACATCACGACAACTGTCCATTTGGTCGCTTATGGCAAGGCTTACCAGGTAGTAGAGCAATCCCACTCTCTAAAATTGAGGTAAACAAGGTCGTTTTTGCTCAATAAATCAGTTCACTGAATGAATTCAACAAAATCTTCTTGAGGCGCATACAGACATATATATCTGCATCAAATGGTTGTAAAAAATTAATTGTCATCTATCTAATTTGCATAATAATAGGACGAAACATCTGTCGTGCTGTTTAAACAACATTGACTGGTTCTTCAAATGGCAAATTAATTTTAGGACATGTAACAATAGATAAATTATTGCGCTAGAAGTTCTGAAGCATTGGTTGATTAGAAATCAAAAGTTATTGGACAAAAACGACCCTTTTTACCTCCATTTTAGAGAGCGGGATCGCCCTAACCTGCTTACGCCTAGCCTATAGTATTGGACCCTTCTTCGGAGTTAATATCTTGATTTGTTAACAGAGAGTACTACAGTCTAGCTTACGCCTTACTTCTGGTTTGAACTCATTGAGGAAGTCCACCCTGAGCGAGAACAAATTAATGACTGTTTAACTTTCCCTCCCTCCACTGACTGACTTGGGAGTAAGATTTGTATGCTTTAACATTGTCGAAAGTTCGTTTTGGTGAATAGGCCTATATTTGTTTCTGTCCTCTGAAACTTTCCTGTTATAAGAAATGAATATCGTCACCAAACACGAGAAAAACAGCGTCCAGGAAAATTTAGTTTTATATTTACGGAGATTTTTTCCGTATTTCTCAATGTTAACTTAATAGGAGCTTACCCCCAGTGCGGAGGGGGAAAGGCTGCCAGTGACGAGGCGAGGACTTCCCGAATGTGACCTGACATTCGTGGGAGAAAACGTCATTTCTGTTTTCGCGTGAAGCGTACTTGCGTTTTGTGAATTCGTGCAAAACTACGGTATGTATTGTTTTAATTATCGCCACTTAATTAGCAGACAAAAGTTTTTGAAAACCAAACTATTATTTATGCGCCATTCCATCTTGTGATTCTTCAAGTAGTTGCGGATCCAATCTAATTAAAATGAAATCTTATCTGCTCCCCCATTTGGATATGTCGCTTGAAGGATCTAACAGGCTTGCAGTAACTCGAGTGTCAACCAATCCTGAGAACGCTTAATTGTGCTTCGAAGGGAGCATTAATGATGGAGAATTTTTGGTTAGCTCAGCCGAATTAGACGACGCACTGCACGGTGGGTCAGTCTTTTCATGTTGTCGCGGTCAGTAGTAGTGTCTACGGATTTAAAATCCCATTGGCCTCTTTGCACTTAAACTTGAGCTCCACCAGCTCAAGGTTATGGATTGCATCAGCATTGGCTGTGTGCCAAGTTTTGACCACTATAGGTCTGGCAACCTTTGACCTTGTATTCCTCCGCGGTGACGCAGTCATCTCTGGCGGTGATGCGGTCACGGAAGAAAGCCTCCGCAGAGAAAAAGTAGTCCCCAGACATCAAGTACGCTGCATGGTCCGATTGGGTCGTATGAGGTATCAATGTGAAGCATATGTGAAGGGGCATCTGATGGGCTGGGTGTGGGGTTCAAATATCGTCATTCTGCGCATGCGCGGTGGACAAAGGGTATGGAAATAGACGTTTTGGGGCCTAGGGCAGCCACTAATGCTCCGATGGAGTCGAGTGAGGTATCAATGTGAAGCCTATGTGAGGGGGCATCCGATGGGGTGGATCTGGGGTTGGAAATTCGTCATTCTGCGCATACGTTTTGCGATCTAGGGGAGCCCCTAATGGGCCGATGGAGTCGAGTGAGGTATCAGTGTGAAGCCTATGTGAGGGGGCACTCGCCTGGACTAGTGCCTCGGCCGTTGTCAACATGCGCATGCGCAGACAGGGAATTGTGGGAAAAGGGTATGGAAATAGACGTTTTGCGGTCGAGGTGGGCCACTAGTGGTCCGGTGGGGTGGTATGAGGTATCAGTGTGAAGCCTATGTGAGGGGGCATCCGCCTGGACTAGTATCTCGGTCGTTGTCAACATTCTGCGCATGCGCAAACAGGGAATTGTGGGAAAAGGGTATGGAAATAAACGTTTTGGCATCTAGGGGAGCCCCTAATGGGCCGATGGAGTCGTATGAGGTATCAATGTGAAGCCTATGTGAGGGGGCATCTGCCTGGACTAGTGTCTCGGTCGTTATCAACATTCTGCGCATGCGCAGACAGGGAATTGTGGGAAAAGGATATGGAAATAGACGTTTTGGGGTCTGGGTGGGCCACTAGTGGTCCTACGAAGTCGTATGAGGTATCAATGTGAAGGATACGTGAGGGGGCATCCGCCTGGACTAGTGTGGCGTTCGTGTTCCACACTCTGCGCATGCGCAGACAGGGAATTGTGGGAAAAGGGTATGGAAATAGACGTGTTGTGGTCTAGGGGAGTCCCTAATGGGCCGATGGGGTCGAGTGAGGTATCGTTGTGAAGGATACGTGAGGGGGCATCCGCCTGGACTAGTGTGTCGACCGTTGTCGACATTCTGCGCATGCGCAGACAGGGAATTGTGGGAAAAGTGCATTGGGAGGAACGTTTTGGGGTCTAGATGGGCCACTAATGGTCTGATTGATTCGTGTGAGATATCAATGTGATGCCTACGTGAAGGCGCATCCGCCTGGGGGGATGGGTGTTAGGAATATCGTCATTCTTCGCATGCGCAGGCAGGCTGTAGTATGGAAATAGACATTTTGAGGCCGATATGGACCACTATGGGTCCGAATGTGTCTAGGGAAGTGTTATTTTGTAGCTCTCGGGGTGTAGACCACGGCTTGAAGGGATGTCCACGTCGCCTGGGACGTCACTGGTGACGTCATCAGTGAGAGTAGTAGCGAAAGCGGGAGTTTCGGAGGTGCGATGGAGTGCATTTGGAGTAGATAACGGCCTATTTTTCCATCCAACTACCTGGAAGAGTTGCCTGTGAGTGTGAGTGTATGCGCGCGTGTGTGTGTGAGTGAGTGAGTGAGTGAGTGAGTGAGTGAATGTGTGAGTGTGAGTGAGTGAGTAAGTGAGTGAGTGAAGCGTGCACAACGCCCGTGAGGCGTTCCCAACGCCCGTCTTAACGCATGGACGCATTAACGACGGTGAGTGAGTGAGTGAGTGAGTGGGATCCGACTGGACTAATGGTTCCTCCGTTCCATGCGCAGTCTGGCCGTAGTATAGAAAGCAGGCATTGTGGGGATTCGTGGAGGTTTGTTGAGTGGTTGACCATCCCTGGTCAAATGGACCGTGTGGGGTATCAGTGTGAAGCTCTCGAATGGCTGTCAACCGTCAAGGCCCGTCGTTACGCCTTAACGCCTGTCTCAACGACTTAACGCCCTATCTTTACGCCTTAACGCCCTAGCATAACGCCTTGACGCCACGATACAGACAGATGAGAGAACAACAACAACAAGGATGAGAGAACAACAGCAACAACAACAAGTTTTTTCATATAGTTTATTTTCCCCTCCATCATAACATACCCACGCTGAGGGAGCCGCGTTGGGTAGGTTTACAATTCAAGAAGTCTCTTGTCCAATCAGAGGCCACCATTTGGTCCTGTCATATTCGTTCTTGCCCGTTAGATGTATTCTCGGCTGTCCAATCAGAAGTCGCCATTTCAGAAAGTTCTATCTTCGGCCATGTTCGCTCTGATCCGTTTGTTCTAATCATCATCGGGCAGGTCAGGATACCGTTGAGGCATCATATCCTCAGATAGTTGTTTGCGCATTCTGAGTATCTATCAGTGCATGTGTGAATGCATTCATCCGATGGGAAGATTCCGTAATTTGGTCACGAAAAACATGACATTGGTGACCCTCTCCACTATCCACTTGATGTTGGGGCGCTGTTCATAGGCCCATCCCAAGACATCCAATTGGCCCACTTGGTCCAGCACGGGCTCTAGTGACGTCCGGTTAATGATGGTAAATGGTTTGTCAAATACCCGGATGTTACTGCTTGGGTAAAAGTATCGGACTTGGTCTGTCTCCTTATGCTGCAGCGCATAACCAAACACCACTACCACACACCACAACTACACACCACCACCACACACCACCACCATCAAACACCACCACCACCACTACCACCACCACCACCACATACCACCACCACCACCACACAACACCACCACCACCACCACCACCACACACCACCACCGGGCGTTGACGCCCGTCAACGCCATCACCACCACCACCACCACCACCACCACCACCACACTCCCAAACCACCACCACCACCGGGCGTTGACGCCCGTCAACGCCAACACCACCACCACCAGTGAGTAAGTCTTCCAGTTCCGGTCACGTGACAGTAAACATGGAAAACCCCGGATGTAAGATGAGGACCCGGGTGTAAAACCACAGTACCTACGGAAGTGACCTTTGACCCTGCGCTACTTGGAAGTGACGTCATCGTACACAGGCGCACACACACACATACCTGGTGCCCCCTGTACCCTGGTGTACCCTATGGCCTACGGGCTATAGGATGCAGGGGGCACCAGGTATGTGTGTGTGTGCGCCTGTGTACGATGACGTCACTTCCAAGTAGCGCAGGGTCAAAGGTCACTTCCGTAGGTACAGTGGTTTTACATCCGGGTCCGGTGGTGGTGGCGTTGACGGGCGTCAACGCCCGGTGGTGGTGTGTGGTGTGTGGTGGTGGTGGTGGTGGTGTTGTGTGGTGGTGGTGGTGGTATGTGGTGGTAGTGGTGGTGGTGGTGGTGTGTGGTGGTGGTGGTGGTGATGGTGGTGGTGAGTGGTGGTGGTGTGTAGTTGTGGTGTGTGGTAGTGGTGTTTGGTTATGCGCTGCAGCATAAGGAGACAGACCAAGTCCGATACTTTTACCCAAGCAGTAACATCCGGGTATTTGACAAACCGTTTACCATCATTAACCGGACGTCACTAGAGCCCGTGCTGGACCAAGTGGGCCAATTGGATGTCTTGGGATGGGCCTATGAACATCGCCCCAACCTCAAGTGGATAGTGGAGAGGGTCACCAATGTCATGTTTTTCGTGACCAAATTACGGAATCTTCCCATCGGATGAATGCATTCACACATGCACTGATAGATACTCAGAATGCCCAAACAACTATCTGAGGATATGATGCCTCAACGGTATCCTGACCTGCCCGATGATGATTAGAACAAACGGATCAGAGCGAACATGGCCGAAGATAGAACTTTCTGAAATGGCGACTTCTGATTGGACAGCCGAGAATACATCTAACGGGCAAGAACGGATATGAGAGGACAAATGGTGGCCTCTGATTGGACAAGAGACTTCTTGAATTGTAAACCTACCCAACGCGGCTCCCTCAGCGTGGGTATTTTATGATGGAGGGGAAAATAAACTATATGAAAAAACTTGTTGTTGCTGTTGTTCTCTCATCCTTGTTGTTGTTGTTCTCTCATCTGTCTGTATCATGGCATCAAGGCGTTATGCTAGGACGTTAAGGCGTAAAGATACGGCGTTAAGTCGTTGAGACAGGCGTTAAGGCGTAACGACGGGCCTTGACGGGTGACAGCCATTCGAGAGCTTCACACTGATACCCCACACGGTCCATTTGACCAGGGATGGTCAACCACTCAACAAACCTCCACGAATCCCCAAAATGCCTGCTTTCTATACTACGGCCAGACTGCGCATGCGCAAAATGATGAAAACGGAGGAACCATTAGTCCAGTCGGATCCCACTCACTCACTCACTCACTCACTCACTCACTCACCGTCGTTAGTGCGTCCATGCGTTAAGACGGGCGTTGGGAACGCCTCACGGGCGTTGTGCACGCTTCACTCACTAACTCACTCACTCACACACGCGCGCATACACTCACACTCACAGGTAACTCTTCCAGGTAGTTGGATGGAAAAATAGGCCGTTATCTACTCCAAATGCACTCCATCGCACCTCCGAAACTCCCGCTTTCGCTACTTCTCTCACTGATGACGTCACCAGTGACGTCCCAGGCGACGTGGACATCCCTTCAAGTCGTGGTCTACACCCCGAGAGCTACAAAATAACACTTCCCTAGACACATTCGGACCCATAGTGGTCCATATCGGCCTCAAAATGTCTATTTCCATACTACGGCCTGCCTGCGCATGCGAAGAATGACGATATTCCTAACACCCATCCCTCACTCGAACCAATCAGACCATTAGTGGCCCATCTAGACCCCAAAACGTTCCTCTCAATGCACTTTCCCCACAATTCCCTCTCTGCACATGCGCAGAATGTCGACAACGGTCGACACACTAGTCCAGGCGGATGCCCCCTCACGTATCCTTCACAACGATACCTCACTCGACCCCATCGGCCCACTAGGGACTCCCCTAGACCACAAAACGTCTATCTCCATACCCTTTTCCCACAATTCCCTGTCTGCGCATGCGCAGAATGTGGAACACGAACGCCACACTGGTCCAGGCGGATGCCCCCTCACATAGGCTTCACACTGATACCTCATATGACCCCACCGGACCACTAGTGGCCCACCTCGACCGCAAAACGTCTATTTCCATACCCTTTTCCCACAATTCCCTGTCTGCGCATGCGCAGAATGTTGACAACAGCCGAGGCACTAGTCCAGGCGGATGCCCCCTCACATAGGCTTCACACTGATACCTCACTAGACTCCATCGGCCCATTAGGGGCTCCCCTAGATCGCAAAACGTCTATTTCCATACCCTTTGTCCACCGCGCATGCGCAGAATGACGAATTTCCAACCCCAGATCCACCCCATCGGATGCCCCCTCACATAGGCTTCACATTGATACCTCACTCGACTCCATCGGACCATTAGTGGCTGCCCTAGGCCCCAAAACGTCTATTTACACACCCTTTGTCCACCGCGCATGCGCAGAATGACGATATTTGAACCCCACACCCAGCCCATCAGATGCCCCTTCACATATGCTTCACATTGATACCTCACTCGACTCCATCGGACCATTAGTGGCTGCCCTAGGCCTCAAAACGTCTATTTCCATACCCTTTTTCCACCGCGCATGCGCAGAATGACGATATTTCAACCCCACACCCAGCCCATCAGATGCCCCTTCACATATGCTTCACATTGATACCTCATACGACCCAATCGGACCATGCAGCGTACTTGATGTCTGGGGACTACTTTTTCTCCGCGGAGGCTTTCTCCCGTGACCGCATCACCGCGGAGGAATACAAGGTCAAAGGTTGCCAGACCTATAGTGGTCAAAACTTGGCACACAGCCAATGCTGATGCAATCCATAACCTTGAGCTGGTGGAACCCCCTGTCGGACGCTTCACGGGAATCAAGAGTTATCCCTCAAGTTTAAGTGCAAAGAGGCCAATGGGACTTTAAATCCGTAGACACTACTACTGCGGTCCCGACATTGTGGCACCACAATACGGGATAGATGGACTGGCCTTTGGTGAAAACATTGGGGTAAACGGACACGATGACCCTATCTCCCCTCCCCGACTGCAAGTGGATTAGTCCAGATGCGACCATGATGTCATAATGCTATTAAATATTCATGGTATGGGCGCTCAGAACACGGAATTCAATTGAAATACGTAAGATTCTTTACAGCGACATGTATGATTGGGTAGCATTGATAGGATATTAATTTATTAAGATTGTTGCGGATCAGTCATCTCCCAGTGAAAAGGAGATTCCATATATGACCAAGAAGTGTGACATTGAAAAATCTAAGCCAAGCTTAACTGATGTCTTGGTCATAATACCAAAGCGAGAAGTTATTGTTCTTGTGTGCATGTGTATTTGTTTCCAATTATAAACCACCCAGACAAGTCCCATTTACAGGCCGACGTACATACACGTATACATTTTTAGTCCGAGCTTCCTATGACCTTTCACGTCAGACGACGGATAATTTCTGAGAGATTGGCAATTTCTCAGAAATTATCCTTCGTCTGGAGTGAAGGGTCATAGGAAACTCGGACTAATAAATTTTAATAAGCGGATTATATACAAATTATGAACGATATCAATGTTATATCACGCACTCAAGTTATAAAACTTTATAACGTAATATAAGTATTGATGTCGTGCACATTTCAAACTCGACTAAAATGACTTTTTACAACCGGCAAAAACGGAAAATTCCGCGCAATAAGCCTAATTAAGATTTACATGCTAAAATAAATTTGCGAAATTTACGATTAAATGATGCTGTAAGGCTAAAAATATCGAGACAATTGTCATCTTTTATCACATCATTAACATTGTTCATGAGTTTTTATGTACGTTAGATTTATTCGACTTCGTCAGGGTCTAAACTGAGGAAAACTTGGTACAAAACTCAGCCTCAGTAGTATATAAAATAGAAATCTATGGTGGGTAGAGTGGAAAATGAGAATTTAATGAGGATGATGTCACGGATGGCGTCACTTAGCGTCACGTGTTTATATGACTTCACGGATGACATCACTCAGGGTCACGTGTTTATATGACGCCACTTACTGTCTCTTCAATGGTTAGGACCACAATGTCCACACTGCAAACATAGCGTGTTTATATGGCTTCAGTAAAGTAGAATGATTGACAGGTGGGGTCATGGAGTGCATCAGGGTCATGGAGTGGGAAAGGGTAGGATCAGTGTTGGAGCTGGTGTTCAATTGAGCTGCACATAATGGGAGAGTGAAGTGTCCAATGCCATCCAAGACTGAGTGAGGCATGTTTCTCGTCTCTGATTGGACGTCGCGTCAGTAGCCAATGCTAGCTGAAATGTAGGTTGATTGACAGGTGGAGAATTCTAGACAATTATATCCTGACCTCCTTGGTCGTTGTGTGAGCAGCCAATCGACGGCCTAAACCTAAACCAGTCATGACGCCACCACGCAGTATACCTGTAAGAGCTGCGGTGAGACCTTTACTCGGCTGGATATATTTCGGCACCATGAACGATCCGTCATGGACCACCGACGGAAAACTATTACATTTGCGCGCGGGTCTTCAAATGCTCTAGTCAACTGCGACAGCATCAATGGAACTTCCAGAGAGGACAGAATACAAGCGTCTAGTCCGTCGTTCAAGACCTAAATCATATAATAACATAATAAAATTAGCATCACAGTGCCTGTGGAGATTCATCCAATGTTCGAGTTCATTGAGGCCCATCCACCGCCCGAACCCATGGAGGTCGATCGATCCACTGTCCGAGCCCATGGAGTTCGATCCACCGCCACAGCCCATGGAGATCGATCCAGCGCCGATATTGGAAGGGCCTATCCATCCAACCACCTCAGGCCAGGCTAGCGATGCTGTGTTTTTCGTGTACGATCCGATTATCGTGTCCGTCGAAATTCCATCGAACCCCCATCCAGTAAGTGACATTTATCGACGCCATTGGGCCACCATCCGCCAATGTTTTGATCGTCATCGTCCATTGCTAGTTCTGTACAATTTCCGCCTCGGCTACCTCACGCATCTACGGAGCTATATGGAAGCCATCTCTCAAGATAAATTCAATGCTTTCTCCCTAAATATACACTTTTACGGGGAAATTTTACGGCATAAAGAGACAGCACAACTCCCCTATTACTACCCCAGCGCCAACATTCAGGTCTTCCACCAAACTTTCACCATCACGGAGTGTGCTTTTATTACCTGTATGGCAGGATTCTGCTGTTAGTCCCCGAGGCCCGCCCGCTGTACATGTCACTCGACAAATATTTGTAGGTTTATTGTTTTGGTGGAAAATTTAAGCCGTGCGACGTCGGGCTTTACAAAATATTTTCCCTTGGTATTCTTGCATTTACCAGGTTACCCTATGTTGAGGCGTTTACTTCATCAGCCATCTTCAATGCTCATACATTAACATCAGATGAGTTGTTTGAGCAGATTTGGGATCACATCTCCAGGGCTAGCGTATCTAATTCTACTTTCAGTCAGTGGTAGGGGCCGTGCGGATACTTCATAGTCTTCACATGAACAGCTACAATACATGCGCGGCTGAGATACTGAGGGTACGTCCGAGAATCCGCCGTTTTCTCGGGTCTGAATGTAAGGTGCCGAGGAATGCTTTCCTGTAGAGTCATATAGTTGCTTTTTAGTCGCCAGATGTTGTCATTTTTTTTCACCTCTCGCATATCGCTCCAATTTATTACCTGTAGATGACAGGATTCTGCTGGTGGACTGTTAGTCCCCAAGGCCCGACATCTGTACATGTCACTCGACAAATATATGTAGGTTTATTGTTTTGGTGGGAAATTTAAGCCGTACGACGTCGAGCTTTACAGGTTAGTTTCTCTTGGTATTTGTGCATTTACCAGGTTACCACATGTTGGGACGGTTACTCCATCAGACACCCACGATGCTCATTCATTAACATCAGATGAGTTTGAGCTGATCTGTCATCACAGCTCCTGGGCTAGCGTATCTAATTCCGCTTAAGCCGGTACCAGGGGCCGTGTGTATACTTCATAGTCTCCACATGAATAGCTGCAATAAAAGCGCGGCTGAGATACTGAGGGTACGTCCGAGAATCCGCCGTTTTCTCGGGTCTGAATGTAAGGTGCCGAGGGATGGTTTCCTGTAGGGTCATATGGTTGCTTTTTAGTCGCCAGACGTCGTCAATTTTTCCCACCTCTTGCCTATCGCTCCAATTTATTACCTGAATATGGGAGGATTCTGCTGGTGGATTGTTAGTCCCCAAGGCCCACCCTCTGTACATGTCGCTCGACAAATCTATGTAGGTTTATTGGAAATTTAAGCCGTACGACGTCGGGCTTTACAGGTTAGTTTCTCTTGGTATTCTTGCATTTACCATGCAGGTTACCCCATGTTGAGGCGTTTACTCCATCAGACGTCCATGATGCTCATCCATTAACATCAGATGAGTTGTTTGAGCTGATCTGTCATCACAGCTCCTGGGCTAGCGTATCTAATTTCGCTTAAGCCAGTGCTAGGGGGGCGTGTGGATACTCATAGTCTCATGAACAACCACAATAAAAGCGCGGCTGGGGTACTAAGGATACATGTACACCCGAGAATCCACCGTTATCTCGGTTCTGAATGTAAGGTGCCGAGGTTTGGTTTCCTGTCGCCAGACGTCGTCAATTTTGTCCACCTCTTGCGTATCGCTCCAATTTATTACCAGTAGATGACAGGATTCTGCTGGGGGACTGTTAGTCCCAAAGGGCCGCCCTCTGTACATGTCACTCCCCAAATATATATAGGTTTGTTGATTTGATGGGAAATTTAAGCCGTTCGACGTCGGGCTTTACAGTTTAGTTTCTCTTGGTATTCTTGCATTTACCAAGTTACCCCATGTTGAGGCCTTTACTCTATCAGACGTCCACGATGCTCATCCATTAACATCAGATGAGTTTGAGCTGATCTGTCATCACAGCTCCCGGGCTAGCGTATCTAATTCCGTTTAAGCCGGTGCTAGGGGCCGTGTGGCTACTTCATACTCTCCGCATGAACAGCTGCAATAAAAGCGCGGCTGGGATACTAAGGCTACTTCCGAGAATCCGCCGTTTCCTCGGGTCTGAATGTAAGGTGCCGAGGGATGGTTTCTTGTAGGGTCATATGGTTGCTTTTTAGTCGCCAGACGTCAATTTTTCCCACCTCTTGCCTATCGCTCCAATTTATTACCTGTATGTGGGAGGATTCTGCTGGTGGGCTGTTAATCCCCATGGCTCGCACTCTGTACATGTAAATTGGGAACTTTAAGCTGTACGTCGTCGAGCTTTACAGGTTAGTTTCTCTTGGTATTTTTGCATTTACCAGGCTACCCCATGTTGAGGCGTTTACGCAACCAGACGTCCACGATGCTCATCCATTAATATCAGATGAGTTGTTTGAGCGGATCTGTCATCACAGCTCCCGGGCTAGCGTATCTAATTCCGCTTAAGTCGATGCTAGGGGCCGTGTGGACACTTCATAATCTCCACATGAACACCTACAATAAAAGCGCGGCTGGGATACTAAGGCTACGTCGGAGAATCCACCGTATTCTTGGGTCTGAATGTAAGGTGACGAGAGATGCTTTCCTATAGAGTCACTTGGTTGCTTTTTAGTCGCCAGACGTCGTCAGTTTTTCCCACCTCTAACATATCGCTCAAGTCCACTCAAAGTTTCTCAAATTGGAGATAGCAAAATATGAGCACAGCCTGCATAATTTTTGGCGTTATGTTTCATAACGTGTGTCTAATTCCGCTTAGCCCGCAACTAGGGGCCGTATGAACCCATACCTCAATATCCTGATGGTGATCTTAAAGCGTGACTGAGATAAATCGTTGTTTAGATAACGATTTTAAATGAAAATCAAATGGATTAAGAATACTGATCAGCGATACGGATTTGATATTTTTAGAACATCAGGAATAGATGTCTTTCCGACATTATTTGAAAACTATTGACCGCTTCACTTTTCCAGGAAACTAGCCTATGTTTATGTATACGAGGATTGTTTGTCGTTGTTATTTTTCATTCTGTGCTAATGCTGTTATAAGAAGTCTTTGGATTGTGGAAACAGAAATTCTTCAATGGACGACGGTTGATTATTAAATAACAGACTAGACGCTTGTATTTATGATTTACCTGGACCCATGAAGATGTTCGGTGGCTGGCCTATGGCAATTCGGGCCACTCTGGCTGATTTTACCAATAATTAAATGTAGGCTGGAGGTAATAGGAAGACGGGGGGAGTATACCAATATCGTAAGAAAACATCCATTAGTCCTATATAGCCAGAAGCGGTACATATAAGTAATTAAGCTTTATAAGTCTATCATTTGCGAATATTGTGTATTTTATGACAACGTGGACTATAAATATGGAACTAGTTCATGGAGATGGGTTAAAAATATTGTGAAATTTGAAGAGAATCAGCAACTATTATGAGTGGAGGGAGAGAGAGAAAGAATTAAATTTAACGTCGCGATCAGCAATATTTCCGCTATATAGCGACCGTTTATGATTGGCCACTACTAGCAGATGTAGTCACTGTGCGCTAATGCAATAGCTCTCGTCAGGCTTGAACGAATTGCATTGCAACACCATGTTCTGACTCGAGCGAATCTGTAGTCAGACTAGCAAGGCATTAATTCTAGGTCTGACTGGGAGGGTAGATGGAAGCTCTGATGTGATCAGCTTCAACAGGCCTAGTGCTATCAGTACAGCAGACACACAAGGACCGATGACTTTGCAATTACACACACACAAAAATTGAGAATCGATTGATTAAAAACATAACGGGACGTCCTCTTTCCAGAGCAATAATCGATCTTTCTTATACATCTGTTGAAAGAAGATTTTTGTACCGGTTTCAGGAATAGCAGCGGATATAGGTTTTTACGAAAGACAACATATACCGACTGAACTGGCTTTTGTCGCTGGACTACTCTTAGAGTCCAATACGTGCCGGATAATGGGAGGCTTTCAGTCCTCGCTAGCACGTTCAGGGATTCGGCTGTGCGTTCAAACGACGAAAACGTCGTCCATGTAGCGTATAGTTAATCTGGGGAATCGTTGTTCTAGAGTTGCCATGAATATGTTGGCAAATTTGACCGTCGCGGACAGAGCCACGTGAAAGACGTTAGCTCGTCTGAGCATCTGAAAAAATAGTCACACAACTGTAACCTCGCGCTTCGATTTTTCCATATGTATTAGAGATTTGTAATATCTATAACATCTCAAAGTTTGGTGAATTTTTGTCTCCTGGAAAAACTGTTATGGCATAACAATCGTCACGGCTTGCTGACTTAACCGCATTCGTTTGTTCATAGCCCACTTTGCTTGGGAATTCTTATTCAATAGCTGCCCCACTAGAGTTACAGGGAATCAGTAGTAATAGGTCTGCACGAAAGATAGTGCATCTTTGGAGTGATCAAAGATCAAAGCTGGGCGGAAAGAATGGTGGAGTGGTACAATACCGTACCAACTATTCCGTCAGATTCTGCGATTTCCACTTCGAGTTTGGCCCAATTAACCAATCAACTGACATAAGTAGCACTTCCGGTGTATCGTCTTGTGTCATATATTGTGCAAGCCACCATTCACGTCAACCAAAAATAACTGAAAAAACCAAATTTTAGACATCGTTAGCATCTTGCACAGATTTAATTTGGTGAGATATGTACTTTATCCATTATCTCGGATCAGATTTAGATAACCACGTGACATTACACAACTGATGCATATATAATCTCACCGTCGTGGGAGCAAGGTCGTGGCACTGAGCCGGACATACCGGAGCGTTCTATCGTCATAGAACAACTGCGACTCAACCAACCAACAGTGCTTCCTGACACCGCATAGACACAACCCTGATAGTTTATAGCCATTTCTTTGGAGAGTTCTTGTCAGACATCTTCTCCTAGTAAAGATGTAGACATGCAGTGTTCACCGAAAAGAGTGAAATTATCGCTTATTGTCCGAAATGTTGAAAACAATACACAGAAGGAAAAACAAAATTACCACTACACAATACAACGAAATGCCAATGCTCCGGTTTGGCATTTAGGCACCTTACCATCTCTAAATTGTTAGATGTAAAAAGTCAGCACCAAAGATGCTCGAATGACGAAATCAATCCGAAATTTGCACAATAATTAATTAAGCGGGTCTTTACTAGGCGAGAACACAGAAGAGCTTTTTTGTGCACTGGCCCGTGACTTCAGCTGTGGCTCGTATAAATTCACTTTGCCCTATCTATTGACCCAGGGCGATATTCTGAACTAGCGACAGCTGGCATAATTTTATACATATGTAATATTTTTGCAGAATTCAAAGCAAGTGTCTATATCATTAGAATAATGTATATTTTTGCAAATATTACGAGAAATATGCCAGCTATATATTAAATGATATGACCACATGACCCCTAGCACCGGCTTGGGCGATATTAGATACTAATATTTCAGCGCAATGATATAATAGCCCTACCAAGTCATCTGTTCAAAAATGATGAACTATATGTGACCGCCAGATAGTACAAAAACGGCCCAAATGAGGGAGTATTTATTGAATGCAAGATCGTATTCAGAGCATATACCTGTGAGGCCCGACGCCGACCAAGCGCTTCATTCTCCGTCATGTTTACAAGTCACAAAAAACTACAATCACAATGATTTGTGCAGAGGGCACAGCTCGGGGACAAAACGTCCACCAGCAGAATCTCACCATATACAGGCCACAATTAAACGCAATATAAAATACAATTGGGATGGTGGAAAACGATGTCGACGTACAGACAAGAAATCGTATGACTACATGGACAAATATACTGACTGTATATTTCTGAAAACATCACAAGAACCAATAGTGATTCCTGTGATGATTTGTATCCCAGCCACACTTTTATTGTAGCTTTTCATGTAGAAATATTGGATGACATGATCACAAGGCCCCTAACACAGACTTGAGCGGTATTAGATACAAAAATTTCAGAGCGAGGATGTAATAGCCCTATCAAGTCTTCTGTTAGAAAATGACGAACTATGCGACCCCCAGATATTGAAACACGGCTCAAATGAGTTCGTATTCAAATACCTGTGAGGTCCGACGCTGACCAAGAGCTTCATTCTCCACAAGAAACCAAACTGTTCCATGTGACGATTCGAATCTCAGCCACGTTTTTATTGTAGCTGTTCATGTGGACTCTTGAATGACATGACCACACGGCCCCTATAGAGCGGTATTAGATACAGATATGTGACCATGTGCGTTCTGCATAGTCGAACACGCATCTGGATCATGGCAAATGTTGTAAGAGCGACGAGGCAAAATAAATGTTCAACCTTGCAGATCATGGTCGGTCACTTCTGTGCCAGAACGACCATGTACTTCTGACAGTGTAATTAAAATCTACCCAGCTCTACGAAAAATACAAATTGGATTGTTATCGCAAACGGGAAACCTAACCTCTACTGTTCGATCAACTTGGTGAAATCCAGAGCATCGCATGCACGAACAGTAAATTCTGGCTAAACTGACCATCCAGCTTACATGTATCATAAAATGCAAATTTATGTTAGTAAACTGCCACAGACTTTCAATCAGTCATCAAATTGTACTATACGCTACTCTACAGTACTAGAAAGGCAATTCAAATATAAGACACATTATAAAAGAAATAAATGAATCTTACAAATACTAATGATCCATATGAATTGACACGGAGTTCAAATCAGTAAATAATAAAGACTATCTCATATGTCGCCTCGTATCTCACAACATGACCATGAAAAGGTTATATATTTTCGGTCGAGAGAGCGACGTAATGTGGGCCTCGCTTTGGGTTTGGCGTTTAAAGACGGCTCTGACTTTTACCCGAAAGTCAATTTGATCTCACGTGCGAGTAGTACAAGCATCCTCTAACCATTCACCCAGACAACGGTTAATATTTGATTAATTGTCTGACGATCTATCAGATATTAACCGTCGTCTAGGTTATTTTAAAGTTAGAGAAAGCCCGGATAACCGGTTGCCTGGGACAATATATAAGTATATTCTGTCCCAGCGTGCGCGTTGACACGAGCCTCTTTGAGAATGAGCAGACAGAAGGAAGCAAGAAATTCATCAGAGGTTGGTTCTCTACCAATCTCAGTAAACTCAGATATAATATCACGGAATTTACCATCTTGGTTTACCTAGACTGGTTCTCTACACGACCACGTTTCGGGGTGACCAGGGAAAGGTTGGGGAGTCCAGGAGGAATATCTCGGTGTATCTGGTTGAGAAGCTGGGGTGTCTAACTATCGGATACCAAGAGTCTCTAGTAGAAATTGGTTTGAAACTAACGGGAAACTTGTTAACAGTCAGAAGTCTTTAGCTATATACTGCCGTGGTTATAACGGTAAATGACAGGAGAATCGTTCTGAAGCTAACGATACTCTGTTGGTCATCATGGTGATTCCAATGAAAATAGTTGTGAAACTACCGGGAATCTAGCTAACTACCAGGCGTTACTAATTATACCAAAGACTTCTTGGGGTCGAGAGTATTTGCCGCCACACCTTGTATAGGTAGAGAGTGAAGGCGGGAAACGGCATTGAGAGTGGGTGGCCAGATTTCCGTGATTACTTAATAATTTTGTACCAAACTTGGCAAATCCCTCGGAAATACCCATAACAGTGTTCATGTGAAAGGGCTATGTTCCCGCATGTTGTTTTGTGTGTGTGTGGGGGTGTTCTCACAGTGTCTCAGGTAAATCGCCCAATCGCGATTGGTCGATTTACCCGAGACACCCCTTCAAAAATACAGACAGATGAAAGTGAGCCCAGAGTTATTTCGTGCCAATGCTTCCAGTGACATCGAGGTAAAGCTATTGAATTTGCTGGCCGATTAATGTAGTGATGAGATCTGGTCACCTCGCTCTCAACGCCGTCTCCTGCCTTCACTCTCTTCTTGTACACAGTATGGCGACATATACTCTCGATCCCAAGCAGCCTGTGATTATACTCTTTGGTCATCATGGTGAATCCCGGTAGAATCGTTCTCAAACTATTAGGGAAGCTAGCAGTAAGATCCATAATGAGGTATATTGAATTGCTTACCACTTTCATTTCTTAAGGCCGCTCGGTGACCTTGCATGTAAACAGCTGTTGGCAGTTAATCAATTTTTCAAGTCTTTGTTACGACCCGGCCTGGGATTGAACCCAGTACCTACCGTTTACGAGGCCGACGCATCGAAACAGAA
>JAVTVY010056519.1:0-31758 GCA_036873755.1 Hanleya hanleyi
CACCCTGTTCCGCAGCCAAGTTTGCAGGTAGAAGAGCCCGGAGGCACCAATATCGAGACCGGGGGAACTCCCACCCATCGCACGAGGGCCGATCATGATGTCGTCCTAATTCAACAGTCAAATTCCGACGACAAGACCTTGAGCCAGATTTTGTACGACGTAGAGGGCAAACTACACTTCACGGACGAACCCATAAATGTTCCTAGCGATCTGTTACACGACGATCATCCAGTGAGTGACATCTATCGGCGCCATTGGCCCATGATCCGGCACTGCTTCCACCGTCATCGCCCTATTCAAGATATCTACAATTTCCGACTGACCGACCTCGCCCATCTACGCAGCTACGTGGAAGCCATCTTCAGCGATCAAAGTACGACCTTCAAGTTGAATCTGGCGTTCGGTTATGTGCTACAGCATAAGGAGGCAGACCAAGTCCGATACTTTTACCCGAGTATTTGACCAACCCTTTACCATCATTAACCGGGCGTCGCTAGAGGCGATGCTGGAGAAACTGGACACCGTGGATCCCTTGGAATGGGCCCAACAACAACGCCCCAACACACAATGGGTCGTAGAGAGGGTGACCAATGCCACGTTTTTCGTTACCAAGCTGACCGACCACCCCCATCGGCTGAATGCGTCACTCATGCACTGATGAATACCATAACATGCCGTACATACTCTATATGTCTACATGCTGATCGTTGACGGTACGGAGGTGACCGCAGAGACCCGGAGATGACCGAAGATGTCACGGAGGTCACCGAAGAGACAGAGGTGACCGAAGATGTCACGGAGGTCACCGAAGAGACACGGAGATCCATCCGGGTTTACACGGGAACAGCCGGGTAGTTACGGAGGTGACCGAAGAGACGCGGAGGTGACCGAAGATGTCACGGAGGTGCCCGAAGAGACACGGAGGTTACCGAAGATGTCACGGAGGTCACCGAAGAGACACGGATGTGACCGAAGATGTCATGGAGGTTACCGGCGAGACACGGAGGTGCCCGAAGAGTCACGGACGTCACCGAAAAGACACGGAGGTGACCGAAGAGACACGGAGGATAGTTGAACTGAGTGTGCTAAAAATAGATCACCAGCTAGCGTGCTATAAAAGGGAAGCGGCCTGGCCGTTTCATCAGACACTCTGTCAACCACCAAGATGTTCACTTGTACTACGTGCTCGAAATCATTCACTCGTCTGCACGACTTGCGCGGCCATGAGGCCACCAAGCACGACGGACCCACCCGGTATAGCTGCACGAGGTGTTGGAAACTATTTATTCGCCAGGACAGTCTACGGTGTCATGAACGGACAGTGCATGGGGCACCCAAGCATCTATGCGAGGAATGTGGTCGACTTTTCAAACTGCCCAGTCTGTTGCTGCGACACCAACGTACACAACACCCTGATCCGCAGCCAAGTTTGCAGGTAGAGGAGCCCGTAGGCAACAGTATCGAAACAGCGGGAACTCCCACCCACCACGCGAAGGCCGATGATGATGATGTCGCCCTAATTCAACAGTCAAATTCCGACGACAAGACCGTGGGTCAGATGTTGTACGACGTGGAGAGCAAAGTACACTTCGCGGATGAACCCATAAATGTTCCTAGCGATCTGTTACACGACGACCATCCAGTGAGTGACATCTATCGGCGCCATTGGCCCATGATACGGCACTGTTTCCACCGTCATCGCCCTATTCAAGATATCTACAATTTCCGACTGACCAACCTCGCCCGTCTATGCAGCTACGTGGAAGCCATCTTCAATGACCAAGCTACGTCCTTCAGATTAAATCTGGCGTTTGGTTATGTACTGTAGCATAAGGAGACAGGGCAAGTGCGATACTTTTACCCGAGCAGTAACTTCGGGGTATTTGACCAACCCTTTACCATCATTAACCGGACGTCGCTAGAGACGATGCTGGAGAAACTGGACACCGTGGATGCCTTGGAATGGGCCCAACAACAACGTCCCAACACCAAGTGGACAGTGGAGAGGATGACCAATGTCACGTTTTTCGTTACCAAGCTGACCGATCATCCCATCGGCTGAATGCTTCACCCATGCACTGACGAATACCAGAACATACATACGTACATACTCTATATGTCTACATGCTGATCATTGAATAGAGCTCAGTAAACACTTGTTCCTAATGTGACGGTGTGTTAAATAATAAAGCATGGTGTTTTATATTTCAATTTGTTTTGTTGCGAACATACTAAACCCACCCAGGGCGGCTCCCCCAGCCTGGGTATGATGTAACATTGGGGATAATAAACTGTATGAACATTGCTGAACTTGTTGTTATTCAAGGCAACCGCTATCCGATTGTATAATACAGCAGAGCTCCGAGCTCCGGAATCCACGTGAGCTATCACCACCACCGGGCTTTAACGCCCGTCAACGCCCGGTGGTGGTGGTGGTGGTGTGTGGTTGTGTGTGGTGGTGGTGTTGGTGGTGGTGTGTGGTGGTGGTGGTGGTGTGTGGTGGTGGTGTGTGGTAGTGTGTGTGTGTGTGGTGGTATTATTGATTGGTGACGTCACAGATGACGCGAACATCCCTCAAATGGGGATGTACACCATGAAAGCTACAAGATGACACCTCCCACGACACAATCGGACCAAGGATGGTCCCTCTCTACTCCAAATACCGTCCTCCACTTTCCTAAAATGCCCACTTTCGCTACTACCCGTACTGATGACGTCACCGACGACGTCACAGATGCTGTGGACAGCCCTCAGATGGGGCTGTACACCCAGAGAGCTACAAAATGACACCCCCCACGACGCATTCGGACCAAGGATGGTCCATCTCTACCCCAAACACACCTCCACGCACCCCCAAAATGGCCACTTTACTTACTACACCCAACTGCGCATGCGCAGGTTGACGCGACTTGCACTAAAACACGCCAGTTTGACTCTACCCCACACAAGCTTCACTTTGACACCTCCCACGACCCATTCGAACCCATAGCGGTCCATCTCTACCCCAAACACACCCCCACATACCCCCAAAATGCCTGCTTTCTATACTACGGCCAGATTGCGCATTCGCAGACTATTGAAAACGGACGAACCATTAGTCCAGTCGGATGCTCGTCAACGAGAGCTTCAAAATAAGACCTCATACGACACCATAGGATCATTAGGGGCTCACCTAGACCCCAAAACGTCCACCCTGTATGGACCTATACACCCATAGCCATGCAGTATAGGCCTATGGGCTTACCCAGGCCTCAGTGAACTTTTTCCAAAAATTTCACCGTTTCGCTCCGGGACCCTTCCCATCGTGTTCTAAATGACGAGACGTGAAAAACAAATCCAAACAACCCATATGACAATGAACGTGTGCGAATTTTCCAGGTTGAACCTATACCCCCATATAGCCAGTATGGAACTATATGGGCTATATGGTACTTTTCCAAATATTTCACCGTTTCGCTCCGGGACCCTTCCCATCGTGTTCTAAATGACGAGACGTGAAAAACAAGACCAAACAACCCATATCACAATGAACGTGTGTGAATTTTCCAGGATGGACCTATCCCTCTCATAGCCAGCCTATGGGACTATATGGGCTATATGGTACTTTTCCAAAAATTTCACCGTTTCGCTCCGGGACCCTTCGCATCGTGTTCTAAATGACGAGACGTGAAAAACAAGACCAAACAACCCATATCACAATGAACGTGTGTGGATTTTCTAGGTTGGACCTATACCCCCCATAGCCAGCCTATAGGCCTATATACAGACCTCGGTGACTTTTTCCAAAAATTTCACCGCTTCGCTCCGGGACCCCTCCCATCGTGTTTTTCTTGGTGAGGCGAGAAAAACGAGACCCCACAACCCATAGTAAAGCCCACGAAAAAAAAAATGACCATCCCCATACCCCATGCAGGCATTTTCCCTTATATTGTATAATACAGACCCCTATTTTAGGGGTAAAGTCCGTATTCCGCTTTTTATAGTTTCGGGAAAAAATCCTAATTTTACATGCACCCACCCCATTGACTGGATAGGCAGGCCCCGATAAGCTCGGGACCGATATTAGCCCTTTTGGCTAGAGTTGATAGGTGTTTCCCCCCTATTTTAGGGGTAAAGTCCGTGTTCCGCCTTTTATAGTTTATGAAAAAAATCCTAATTTTACATACACCCACCCCATTGACTTGATAGGCAGGCCCCGATAAGCCCGGGACCGATATTAGCCTTTTTGGCTAGAGTTGATAGGAGTTTTCCCCTATTTTAGGGGTAAAGTCCGTGTTCCGCTTTTATAGTTTCGGAAAAAAATCCTAATTTTACATGCACCCACCCCATTGACTTGATAGGCAGGCCCCTATAAGCCCGGGGACCGATATTAGCCCTTTGGGCTAGAGTTGATAGGAGTTTCCCCCTATTTTAGGGGTAAAGTCCGTGTTCCGCTTTTTATAGTTTCGGAAAAAAATCCTAATTTTACATGCACCCACCCCATTGACTTGATAGGCAGGTCCCGATAAGCCCGGGGACCGATATTGGCCCTTTGGGCTAGAGGTGATAGGAGTTTTCCCCTATTTTAGGGGTAAAGTCCGTGTTCCGCTTTTTATAGTTTCGGAAAAAAATCCTAATTTTACATGCACCCACCCCATTGACTTGATAGGCAGGCCCCGATAAGCCCGGGGACCGATATTAGCCCTTTTGGCTAGGGTTGATAGGTTTTTCCCCCTATTTTAGGGGTAAAGTCCGTGTTCCGCTTTTTATAGTTTCGGGGGAAAAAATCCCAATTTTACATGCACCCACCCATGACTGGATGCCCCTTCACGAATGCTTCACTTTGATACCTCACTCGACCCAATCGGACCATGCAGCGTATTTGCAGTCTGGGGACTACTTTTTTCCGCGACCGCATCACCGCCAGACCGCATTACCGCGGAGGAATACACACGCCCGTATTCCCATACAGGCATTCCTCGTATAGACGCAAATGTGCGAATCAGGGGAGATAACCAGGCATATGTCAAAAATCATCACAGGCATCAAGAGTTATCTCCCTTACCGTAATTTTGAGGGTTCCCGATTTGCCATTTCTAGCCATTGAACATAGGCAAATAACCTGCGCCAGATTCGTGCGCCCGAAAAACGATACTCTTCCCGTCCTTTCCCTACTACTTATATCAGAGTTTATCTGAATAAAATTATTTGAACATATACCATACACATAAACAGAAATATTTCTCGATAATTTGCGTAAACTACCGTTACCAGACAAGTTCAGTAAAGGAAAGACATGCTACCCTGGACCTGTCTTGTGTGCAAAAGGTTCAGCGCGAGACTTGTACTGTAGAAGCAGATGATGAAACGGAAGTGCCAGCTCTGAAAGTCGGCTGAAAAACTGAGTCAGAATTGTAAAATAGATAAAACGGAAGAGTGGTCATTACGCGGAATTTCATTGTGTGTATAGTTGGTAAACGGATTTCAAAACGTTTATTCACAGGTCACCACAGAGGTATACCCGCACGTGTTCACAAGTTCCCGGATCGGCAAGTGGATAGTGGTGGTCTGTGTAGCCGGAGCAGTCCTCGTTCTCATGCTTATCTGCATAGGTTTATGGAAGGTGAGAGTTTGATCTCGTTGCTACAGCATTACGGGAATCTGTTTAAAATATTTCAGGCTTTGGACTGACGTGACCGGATAGGCCTATTTGTGAACTGGACGTGCAACTCGATTTATTGAAATCCTATATCTCGCTCTCCATTGGTTCATGTTTCTCCAGGATCAGGCTTAGATTTCAAATCCTGACTTTCGTCTTAGCCAAGTTTACATGGCTTCTTTTGTTCCTACTCAGCCATGCTTCCTCATATTCCAGGGGCCGTACGGCTCTATCCGGCAATAAAACAACCCCTCCCCACTTTCTGTCCCTTATATTTAAAGAGTTTGGAAACAGTTCAATAGTCACGAGGAGCTGATGTTTCTGCAAATCTCAAAACATCAACGGCCGATTGAATTTTCACTACTGCCGCTATCTTCTTCGTACAGGTCACGTGATCGGTACGCTGCGATACATGCCGATCACGTGATCCGTACGAATAGTGATCATAAATTCAATGGGCAGTTGAGCTGATTGCAAGCACATCAACTCCTCTTGGCGATCAAATTGTTTGCCTATAACTAGGTAAAAGTAGTGACCAGAGATTGGGGAGGGGTTGTTTTATTGCCGGATAGAGCCGTTCGGCCAGATGGAACCTTGTGGTTCCGGACTGCACATGTAAATTGAATAAGAGGAGGCATGGCTGAGTAGGAACGAACGAAGCCATGTAAACTTGGCTACTCCCAACTATGGAGTACCTGGAATATGCTGTACATGGAATAGTGACTTAGCTACTGATATAGACCACTCACGGCTTAGCTACATCATCATCGCTTCCAGGCACAATTCCCTCCCGCATTCTTTTCTACCTGATGAACGGCTTTGCCGAATGTAGTTATCCATTGATGAAGTCACGTAATCTGTCAGCCGGCCAAGTGGTTCGCTTTTCTCTGCTCAAAGCAGAGGTCACAGGGGTCAGGCGCTGATGTCACACTGTCAGTTTACGTCACTCGATATCTCAGTCAACCAGAAGCTCGTGCGCCACAAGGCAATCCACATGTTGCATTTCAAATAAATGTACGCTCGTCTCATGGAAGTAGTATATAAAACCCTTATTTATTAGCAAAAATGATGGTGAGGGTGATGATGGAGTGATGTCACGGATGACGTCACATCCGGTCACGTGACATCCGGGTAAAGTACGGGTCAAAGGTCACATCCGGGTCAAAAGTCATTTCCGGTGACGTGACGGTCCAGCAAGAGTTATCTGTCCATACATAAGGTTCCAGTGACTTCCAATGTAATATCCCGGGAATGCATGTTTGGGGCGGGAGTTTTGTTTTCTTGTGGATTTTACTATGGGGTGTGACACCTTGTTTTCTTTGTCAACGTGAAGCTCTCGGGAAGTAGCATCCCACTGAACTAATGTGTCGTCCGTTCTCAACATTCTGCGCATGCGCAGGCTGGGAATTATGGGAAAAGGGCATTTGAAGGGACGTTTTGGGCGAGTGAGTGAGTAGGTTTTAACGTCTTTTTCAACATTTTTTCGATCATATCACGAAGGTGCCTACGTGTGCCAGAACACGAGAGTGTCCACAGTTCCTATTATCCTGGACACTGATCAGCCAGCCAGTACAGCACCTGGTCACCCATCCATTTATCGACCGAGCTCAACGTTGCTTAACTTCGGTGATCTAACGAGAATCGGTGTGCCCAACGTGATACGCCACACATGGTTTTGGGGTCGAGGTGGACCCATAGTAGCGTTCAACTGGACTGGTGTGGAGTAAAAGTAGCGCAATGGTGTGCATGTGCAGGCAGGGAATGGTAGGAAAGGCCGTTTTGGGGTAGAGGTGGGCCCATAATGGGCGTACTGGGCCTGGGAGGGTATCCATGCGAAGTGCTCCTCCAGGCCGATCAAGTCATGGGCGGGTGCATGCATTTACAGAAAGATTTTACACCTAGTGAGTCATAGAAATGGGAATGTTGTTGTTGTTTCTGAGATAGTGTAGCCTCTCAATTTCGGAGAAGTAAAAGTCAAGGGAAGTAAACCAGTTGCCCCTTATTAGTAGAAAAAACAGAAACCAAGTATATTTGCGCTGTGACCGTTGTGGAGAGTTTTACAGTAACGCCTTAACGCCCTATCTGAACGCCTTAACGCCCTATCTTAACGCTTTATCGTAACGCATTAACGCCCTATCTTAACGCCTTATCGTCATAGCATAACGGTGTTTGATCTTTTGCGGGAGATTGTACCATGCTATTATGGAATACTAACGCATCGATAAGTTGTATGTATCAATTCATTCACACCAGGGAATAAAACATGGTGGTCCCCGATGATAGCTGGGGAAACCCCTGTTTTGCAGGTTATCGCTCTATATGTCAGGGTAAATTTTTCGAATTTTTCTGGGAAAAACCCTGTTCTATTTATAGATCACTCGGTAGTAGTAGAGAAATTGGGGATCTGTGGTGCAAAAGAGCTTTTGGGGGAGACGAGGGTCTTCTTTCATCCGGCTAACTGGTAGAGTTACCTGTGTGTGGAGGAGGAGGAGGAATAGGGTTAACACCCTAACGTCTTCCATAGCTAATCCCTTATGGTTTAATGAAATGATGCAGACAATTGAGCGAAAGAAAGATCAATACGTTCACAAGTTTTCATATAGTTTATTATCCTCTCCATCACATCATACCCACGCTGGGGAGCCGCATTGGGTATGTTTACAATTCTCGTATGCTCTTGTCCAATCAATAGCCTCAATTCGGGGCTGCATCTGTCATATTCGTTCTTGCCTGTTAGATGTATTCTCGGCTGCTCTTGTCCAATGAGAAACCGTCATTTCAGAAAGTTCAAAGTTCAATCTTCGGTCATGTACGTTCTGATCCGTTTTTTCTAATCCTCGTCGGGCAGGCCAGGATACTGTAACGGCAATATGTCACGGAACAGCTGTTTGCGCATTTTGATCGCATTTTGCAGGACCTCGGTGGGTGGTAGCTCCATATCCTCTTACAGGTGATGCTTGGTTTTCATGATGGTCCTGTGCATGGGGTTGCCTTTCATTTCAAGTGGTAGCAGGGTATACTGTTCATAGATCGCAATGGCTGTTTTCCTGATGCTGGGGCACATTTGGATGTACGCCTGTTGTAAGCATTTGGATGAGTTAGTGTCATTTCCATGGAATATCTAGAAAAGTCAGAGGTTCTGATCTATTTAACCAGGGCATTGAAGCGTTAAGCTGGGCGTTGGCGGCGTTACTGTTCATAAAAGCAAGCGAATCCCAGAAACGTACACAGTCGACGTTCAACCACCGACATGGCTTATACTTGCTCTGAGTGCAAACGCACGTTCACCAGACCCTACGATATGATGCGACACCAGAAGACTATACATGGGATTGAAGACACCGAGGCACAAGAACCCTATGCAGATTCTGAGAATATGCTAGCTGATTCCGATAGTCCACCGACTGATACCGAAACAGAGTTAGCTTTTAGTCTATCCACTGATGTAGAGAGCTTGATCTCAGATAGTCAAGCTACACCCCAGGAAAGCCTGAGTGAGGAAGAATCTACCTTTTGGGATCGTATTGTGATAGCAGCTATTATTGCTCACGCTACAGCGATCGAGGACGCGGAACTGGATAACTTACAACAGGCGTACATCCAAATGCGTCCCAGCATCAGGAAAACAGCCATGGCGATCTATGAACAGTATACCCTCCTACCTCCTACCGAAATGAAAGGCGACTGCATACACAGGACCATCATGAAGACCAAGCGTCATATGAACAGGATATGGGGCTACCACCCACCGAGGCCCTGCAAAATGCGATCAAAATGCGCAAACAGCTGTTCCGTGACATATTGCCGTTTCAGTATCCTGGCATGTCCGACGAGGATTAGAACAAACGGATCAGAGCGAACATGATCGAATATTGAACTTTCTGAAATGGTGGTTTCGAGAAGAGCAGCCGAGAATACATCTAACGGACAAGAACAAATATGACAAATGCAGCCTCAAATTGAGGCTATTGATTGGACAAGATTCCACGAGAATTGTAAACATACCCAATGCGGCTCCCCCAGTGTGGGTATGATAGCAGGGAGAATAAACTATATGAAAACTTGCGAACGTATTGGTCTTTCTTTCTCTCAACTGTCTGCATCATAGCATTAAGCCGCAATAGATTAGCTATAAAATACATTAGGGCGTTAACCCCATTATTCCTCCTCCTCCTCTTCTTCCTCCTCTGCCTCCTCTGCCTCCTCCTCCTCCTCCTCCTCCTCCTCCTCCTCCACACACGCACATACAGGTAGCTCTACCAGGTAGCCGGTTGAAACAAGACCCTCATGTCCCCCAAAAGCTTTTTTGCACCTTCGAACCTCACATTTCACTACTACCCCCGAATGATCTATAAATAGATACCGACGCGTTAGTAGTATATAATAGCATGGTACAATCTCGCGCAACAGATAAAACACTGGTATGCTAGGGCATCAAGTTGTTAGGGTAAGGCGTTCAGATAGGGCGTTAAAGCGTTACTGTAAAACTCTTACAAGGTTACAGGGCAAATATACTGCGTGTCTGTGTTCTCTACTTCTAAGGGCAACTGGTTTACTTCCCTTGATTTTTACTTTCCCAAAATTGAGAGACTACACTATCTCAACAACAGCGTTCCAATGTCTTTGACTCACCAAACCTGTGTAAATTCTTTCTGTGAAAACATGCACCCACCCATGTCCTGATCTCCCTGGAGGAGCGCTTCACATGGATACCCTCCCCGACCCAGTACGCCCGTTATGGGCCCACCTCGACCCAAAAACGTCCATTCCAATGCCCTTTTCTCAACACTCCTTGCCTGCGCATGCGCACCATTGGGCTACTTTTACTCCACACCATCCCAGTTGGACGACTCCCCATGAGAGCTTCAAACTGATACCCCACACGATCCATTTGGACCACTATGGATTCACCTCAACCCCAAAACATCCCTTCCAATGCCCTTTTCCCATAATTCCCTGCCTGCGCATGCGCACAAACGGAGGACGCATTAGTCCAGTCGGATGCTACTTCCCGAGAGCTTCACTTTGATATGTCCCGCAGCCCAATCTGGCCAATATGGGTCCATCTCGACCCCAAAACTCCATTCAAATACACTTTTTTTACTGCGCATGCGCATATAGACGATATTCCCATCCTTTCAGTTGGACGCTCCCTCACGAGTGCTTCACTGTGACACCTCACGCGACCCAATCGGACCATTTTGGGACCACTTAGACCCCAAAACGTCCACCTGAATCTGCCTGCCTACTGCGCATGCGTCATCAGAACTTTTCAACAAAATTCAACACATGGGCTCGAGATTTCTCTCATCGTGTTCTACAACTCGAGATAAAGAAAACAATGTGCCACACCCCATACCGCAAATGTCCATGAGTGGGTTCCCCATTGGGACTAACATTGTCCAGTGCGCCAGAATGTACCTAACAGGTCCACCTCAGACCAGTGAAATTCAACCCATGGCCTCGAGACCATCCCACCACCCCAATGACCACCCCAAACATGCATTCCCCGGAGATTAACATTGGAAGTCACTGGAATCTTATGTATGGACAGATAACTCTTGATAATAGGATAATAGGAACTGTGAACACTCTCGTGTTCTGGCACACGTTGGCACCGTCGTGATATCACTGAAAAAATGTTGAAAAAGATGTTAAATACTACTCACTCACTCACTCACTCACTCACTCACCCTTTTGAAAACGGACGACACATCAGTCCAGTCGGATGCTCCTTTCCTTTCACTTTGACAGAGAAAACAAGGTGGCACTCCCCATAGTAAAATCCACAAGAAAACAAAAATGACCATCCCAATACTCCCACCCCAAAACATGCATTTCGGGAAGATTAACATTGGAAGTCACTGGAATCTTTATGTATGGGCAGATAACTCTTGCTGGGCCATCACGTCACCGGAAATGACTTTTGACCTGGATGTTACCTTTGACCCGGACGTGACCCGGATGCCACGTGACTGGATGTGACGTCATCCGCGACGTCATATTGACGTCACTTCACCATCACCCTCACCATCATTTTTGCAAATGAATGTGGGATTTATATATTACTGATGGATATGTAATGTATTTGGTAAACAGGCTATATTCGCCCTTATCCATTCTCATGGCATCAGATTTTATACCTGTCATACTAACTACCAAATGTTTCCTCTGATTGCTCTGGGGTTAAAATCGCGATACATAGCTTCTATGATATGATTGAAGGGATTTTATCCCTAATGTTTTTGCAGAATTGTATTTCCATATGATATTCCATCATTTTTCCATGTCATAGGTTGGCTTTTTTCGACGAGCAAAGCAAGAAGAGTTGCAACGACTGATCAGTAGCTCCAGTCTAACTCGCTCTGACAGCGGACGAGGAACCAACTCCACTTCAACTGAAAACGAGGCTGCAATTCCCGAAGATGTAAGCTCGGCCGCCGGAAATACGGATTCCGAGCCACCTGACACGCCCCGTTACGACGGTGACGTAGACGATGACACACTCACAAGGTCGACAACTCGCGAGACAAAAAGTTTCTTCTTTGACAGGCCTGATAGAGCTTTTACAAACTTAACATACGACGAGGCTACTAGGTTCGGCACGAGAGTTTAACAGTATGCAGTGGATGGATATAGGGACGGACCAACAACAATCCGGCAATGGAACCGAGGATATTGATGTGTGTCTCAAGTTAAGATTGAAGAACTTGTTTTTGTTCTGTCTGAAGAAAAATCTACAGTAAAATAAGCCGTGTATGTGAACAGAAAAACCTGAAAAAACTCTATTTAATGGTTACATTCTATGAATCAAAGTTAACCCCCAGCTGATGTTCGTCATGTCAAGTGATGTGTTCGTCCTCTCAGCTGTTTTGTTTGTGCTATCACGTGACGAGTTTCGGTGTTTTTGGCTGACGTACTATTCGAATGTTGGACGGTGTGATTATGCTTTGGCGCTGTCAGATAACATGAATGTGTTGACGGCTCGTGTGCTCGTAATATGTTCGTCCTGTCGAATGATGTGTTCGCCCTGTCGGGTGATGTGTTCGTCCTGTGAGATAATGAACTCATCTTGTTGGATGATGCGTTCGTCCTGTCAGATGGTGTGTTCTGTTTAATGATGTGCCCGTCTTGGCGGATGATACGTTTGCCATGTCGGTTGATAAACTAACGTGTTCTCATATGGATTAACGGACTAATGTCTTTGGGAGCCATTCAAAAGATATGTTATGGGTGGGTGATGGGGTCCGTGAGTTATCGTTACGGTCTTGACTTCATCTGACTGGCCATGACTTCATCTGACTGGCCGTGACTTCATCTGACGGGCCGTGACTTCAGCTGATTGGCCATGAAACACAACAATTATCCATTATAGAATTTAAGACTAATTAATTCTTTTTAAAAACGTTTTACCGAAATCGCCATTGGACAGGAGCGACACTGGTGGACATTGGCGAAAATAATGTTGTTGTTCTTTTCCAATCGTTCGTAGAAACTAAATAATTTGCTATATGCATCCGGGTTAATGGAAATGATCGCGATATTGAAACGCCCATCAGCGTGAGTAACGTCTGGTTCACAGTTAAAGTAGGGCAATGAACCATGATACCACTGCAACTATTTTATAATATTTGGGGTAACAGGAAAATATACATCCGTGTTTATACATGTATCACAATACAGTGAAAAGGCTTGCTCGGAATCAATGCTGTTGCCAGAATATAACTGTAATAAACAATCAAATTAAACGACACCCAGCATCAGTGATAAGTTTGTACAGAAATATTATTGTTTCTGGCATCCTGTTTTGGTCATCTGATTCTGATGTTGAACTTGTTTATTTGATTGATTATTTATTCATGGCGCACTGTACTCACTGTAGTCTGGTGGCTTAAGGCCAGATTTTCACTTTATCGTGACAGAGTGGAATAAAGCACCAAATTTGGCACACGTGTCGTCAAGGGTACAGAGAACAATATCAGAAGGGGTGCCCCCGATTTCGAGGCCCAGGAGGCAATATGTGGCCCATTAGGGGCCCGGGGTCATTTTGAGCCTATAAATAGCAATTTTTATCCCAACGATTTTCAAAACATCATATATTCGCCATCCTTCGGGGTAAGAGTTTACCCCACGGTACCCTCTGTGTTAACCACTGTACCGTATATGCGTACACCGCTGCACTCACTGTGTGCACACCACTGTACTCACTGTGTGTACACCACTGTACTTACTATGTATACACCACTGTACCCACTGTGAGTACACAAAGAAGTCATTGTGTGTACACACTCAACTCACTGTTGTACACCACTCAACTCACTGAGTGTACACTACAACACTCAATGTGTACACCACTGTACACATTGTGTACACAACTGTATTTACTATGTGTACACCAATGTATTCACTTTGTGTACACCACTGAACTCACTGTGTACACCACTCAACTCATTGTGTATACACCACTACTCACTGTGTTTACACCACTGTATTCATTGTATGTACACCACTGTGCTCAATGTGTTTAAATCATTGTACTTAGTAGATGTACACCACTGTACTCACTGTGTTTACACCACTGTATTTACTATGTGTACACCACTGTGCTCACTGTGTGTACACCACTGTACTCACTGTGTGTACACCACTGTACTTACTATGTGTATACCACTGTATTCAGTGTGTACACTATTGTATATACTATGAGTATACGACTGTATTTACTATGTTTATACCGCTGTACTGACTGTGTGTACACCTTCATTCACTGAGGACTAACGAACCTAGTGGTCATATGACTCATTAACGATTGTCTACGGTGTTATTCGCAGATGGTACCTCTGATTCATTTTCGTACAGCGAATTATTTTATCGTGTCATTATATAAAACCAATTCCTTCATCTCATCGCACTACATACATGTACGATAGCGGGTGTATACAGTTCGTAATTCTGGTGTAAATTATCAATTGTTTGCGTCAATATTTAACAGTCTACCACTGCCATATATTTATGTTCTGGTGAACATTTGTAAATAAAATATGAACATTCCATGTCTGTTTTGTTATTCAGTTAATTAGATTTCAATCTGTTAATATTCTTTGTTTGTGTCCGCTATTTATCTGCGCCAGAAGACAACAGGATAATTATCTATAACCTATGCAGATCTAATGCATAGTTTTCGCCATGTATATTCAGACATTCAGGGGCGGTAACCAGTCTATTCCAGAACTTGATCTTCCGTTTCAATACACATGAATGAACAGGCTAATTAACTGTGAAAGAGTCTACGCGACTTAGAGCAGGGTACCGGTATCTAAGACTATGTCGCCGGATGAACCTTAAATTTCAGACAGAAGAACACCCTAGTATTCACAGGTTGAACACAAATCGGTTAATGAAAATCTAAGAAATGCAAAGTGAATTTACTGAAAATGCTGTTTCTTGTGAACTGAAGAAGTAACAGTTTGAAAGAATTTTGAACCAATTTTACGAACAGCGGATGATATCATCCGTCCAAGGTACTTACTAACCCCCGATCAGTCGTCCTCTCCTAAAGATGACATAGTTCTATGGCTATATTACCCTGTACTTATTAACCCCCAATCAGTGGTCCTCTCCTAAAGATGACATATAGTTCTATGGCTATATCACCCTGTACTTATTAACCCCCAATCAGTGATCCTCTGCTAAAGATGACATATCGTTCTATGGCTATATCACCCTGTACTTATTAACCACCGATCAGTGATCCGCTCCTGAAGATGACATATAGTTCTATGGCTATGTCGCCCTGTACTTATTAACCCCCGATCAGTGGTCCTCTTCTAAAGATGACATATCGTTCTATGGCTATATCACCCTGTATTTATTAACCCCCGATCAGTGGTGGTCTTCTAAAGATGACATATCGTTCTATGACTATATCACCCTGTACTTATTAACCCCCGATCAGTGGTCCTCTTCTAAAGATGACATATCGTTCTATGGCTATATCACCCTGTACTTATCAACCCCCGATCAGTGATCCACTTCTAAAGATGGCATATAGTTCTATGGCTATATCACCCTGTACTTATTAACCCCCGATCAGTGGTCGTCTCCTAAAGATGACATATGGTTCTATGGCTATATCAACCTGTACTTATTAACCCCCGATTAGTGGTTCTATCCTAAAGATGACATATACATTCTATGGATATATCACCCTGTACTTATTAACCCCCGATCAGTCGTCCTCTCCTAAAGATGACATATCGTTCTATGGCTATACCACCCTGTACTTATTAACCCCCGATCAGTCGTTCTCTCCTAAACTTGACATATAGTTCTATGGCTAATCACCCTGTACTTATTATCCCCCGATCAGTGGTCTTCTCCTAAAGATGACATATAGTTCTATGGCTATATCACCCTGTACTTATTAACCCCCGATCAGTCGTCCTCTCCTAAAGATGACATATCGTTCTATGGCTATACCACCCTGTACTTATTAACCTCCGATCAGTCGTTCTCTCCTAAAGATGACATATAGTTCTATGGCTATATCATCCTGTACTTATTAACCCCCGATCAGTGGTCATCTTCTTAACCCCCGAACAGTGGTCCTGTCCTAAAGATGACATATCGTTCTATGGCTATATCACCCTGTACCGATTAACCCCTGATCGGTGGTCCTCTCCTAAAGATGACTTATCGTTCTATGGCTATATCACCCTGTACTTATTACCCCCCGATCCGCGGTCCTGTCCTAAAGATGACATATCGTTCTATGGCTATATCACCCTGTACTTATTAACCCCCGATCAGTTGTCCACTCCTAAAGATGATATATAGTTCTATGGCTATATCACCCTGTACTTATTAACCCCAGATCAGGGGTCCTCTCCTAAAGATGACATATAGTTCTATGGCTATATCACCCTGTACTTATTAACCCCTGATCGGTGGTCCTCTCCTAACGATGGCATATAGTTCTATGGCTATATCGCCCTGTATTTATTAACCCCCGATCAGTGGTCGTGTCCTTATCCCCCGATCAGTGGTCCTGTCCTATAGATGACATATAGTTCTATGGCTATATCACCCTCTACTTATTAACCCCCGATTAGTGATCCTCTCCTCAACCCCCGATCAGTGGTCCTGTCCTAAAGATGACATATCGTTCTATGGCTATATCCTTCTGTACTTATTAACCCTCGATCAGTGGTCCTGTCCGTAACCCCCGATCAGTGGTCCTGTCCTAAAGATGACATATCGTTCTATGGCTATATCATTCTGTACTTATTAACCCCCGATCAGTGGTCCTATCCTTAACCCCCGATCAGTGGTCCTGTCCTAAAGATGACATATCGTTCTATGGCTATATCATTCTGTATTTATTAACCCCCGATCAGTGGTCCTCTCCTTAACCCCCGATCAGTGGTCCTGTCCTAAAGATAACATATCGTTCTATGGCTATATCATTCTGCACTTATTAACCCCCGATCAGTGGTCCTCTCCTTAACCCCCGATCAGTGGTCCTGTCCTAAAGAGGACATATCGTTCTATGGCGATATCATTCTGTACTTATTAACCCCCAGTCAGTGGTTCTCTCCTAAAGATGACATATAGTTCTATGGCTATATCACCCTGTACTTATTAACCCCCGAACAGTGCTCCTCTCCTAAAGATGACATATTGTCCTATGGCTATATCACCCTGTACTTATTAACCCCCGAAGAGTGGTCCTGTCGTAAAGATGACGTATAGTTCTATGGCGATATCACCCTGTACTTATTAACCCCCGAACAGTGGTCCTGTCCTAAAGATGACATATAGTTCTATGGCTATATCACCCTGTACTTATTAACCCCCGATCAGTGGTCCTCTCCTAAAGATGACATATCGTTCTCTGGATATATCACCCTCTACTTATTAACCCCCGATCAGTGGTCCTCTCCTAAAGATAACATATCGTTCTATGGCTATATCACCCTGTATTTATTAACCTCCGATCAGTGGTCGTCTCCTTAACCCCCGATCAGTGGTCCTGTCCTAGAGATGACATATAGTTCTATGGCTATATCACCCTCTACTTATTAACCCCCGATTCCTAACCCCCGATCAGTGGTCCTGTCCTAAAGATGACATATCGTTCTATGGCTATATCCTTCTGTACTTATTAACCCTCGATCAGTGGTCCTGTCCGTAACCCCCGATCAGTGGTCCTGTCCTAAAGATGACATATCGTTCTATGGCTATATCATTCTGTACTTATTAACCCCCGATCAGTGGTCCTATCCTTAACCCCCGATCAGTGGTCCTGTCCTAAAGATGACATATCGTTCTATGGCTATATCATTCTGTATTTATTAACCCCCGATCAGTGGTCCTCTCCTTAACCCCCGATCAGTGGTCCTGTCCTAAAGATAACATATCGTTCTATGGCTATATCATTCTGCACTTATTAACCCCCGATCAGTGGTCCTCTCCTTAACCCCCGATCAGTGGTCCTGTCCTAAAGATGACATATCGTTCTATGGCTATATCATTCTGTACTTATTAACCCCCGGTCAGTGGTTCTCTCCTAAAGATGACATATAGTTCTATGGCTATATCACCCTGTACTTATTAACCCCCGAACAGTGCTCCTCTCCTAAAGATGACATATTGTCCTATGGCTATATCACCCTATACTTATTAACTCCCGGTCAGTGGTCCTCTTCTAAAGAAGACACATCGTTTTATGGCTATATCACGCTGTACTTATTAACCCCCGATCAGTGGTTCTATCCTGAAGATGACATACCGTTCTATGGCTATATCCTTCTGTACTTATTAACCCTCGATCAGTGGTCCTCTCCTAAAGATGACATATCGTTCTATGGCTATATCACCCTGTACTTATTAACTCCCGGTCAGTGGGCCTCTTCTAAAGATGACATATCGTTCTATGGCTATATCACCATGTGCTTATTAACCCCCGATCTGTGGTCCTCTCCTAAAGATGACATATCGTTCTATGGCTGTATCACCCTGTATTTTTTAACCCCCGATCAGTGGTCCTCTCCTAAAGATGACATATAGTTCTATGGCTATATCACCCTGTACTTATTAACCCCCGATCAGTGGTCCTCTCCGTAACCCCCGATCAGTGGTCCTGTCCTAAAGATGACATATCGTTCTATGGCTATATCACCCTGTACCGATTAACCCCTGATCGGTGGTCCTCTCCTAAAGATGACTTATCGTTCTATGGCTATATCACCCTGTACTTATTACCCCCCGATCCGCGGTCCTGTCCTAAAGATGACATATCGTTCTATGGCTATATCACCCTGTACTTATTAACCCCCGATCAGTGGTCCACTCCTAAAGATGATATATAGTTCTATGGCTATATCACCCTGTACTTATTAACCCCCGATCAGTGGTCCTCTCCTAAAGATGACATATAGTTCTATGGCTATATCACCCTGTACTTATTAACCCCTGATCGGTGGTCCTCTCCTAACGATGGCATATAGTTCTATGGCTATATCACCCTGTATTTATTAACCCCCGATCAGTGGTCCTCTCCTAAAGATAACTTATCGTTCTATGGCTATATCACCCTGTACTTATTAACCCCCGATCCGCGGTCCTGTCCTAAAGATGACATATCGTTCTATGGCTATATCACCCTGTACTTATTAACCCCCGATCAGTGGTCCTCTCCTAAAGATGACATATAGTTATATGGCTATATCACCCTGTACTTATTAACTCCCGACCAGTGGTCCGCTCCTAAAGATGACATATAGTTCTATGGCTATATCAATCTGTACTTATTAACCCCCGATCAGTGGTTCTCTCCTAAATATGACATATCGTTCTATGGCTATACCACCATGTACTTATTAACCCCCGATCAGTGGTCTTCTCCTAAAGATGACATATAGTTCTATGGCTGTACCACCATGTACTTATTAAACCTCGATCAGTGGACCTCTCCTTAACCCCCGATCAGTGGTCCTCTCCTAAAGATGACGTATAGTTCTATGGCTGGACCACCATGTACTTATTAACTCCCGATCAGTGGACCTCTCCTAAAGATGACATATCATTCTATGGCTATATCACCCTGTACTTATTAACCCCCGATCAGTGGTCCTCTCCTTAACCCCCGATCAGTGGTCCTCTCCTAAAGATGACATATAGTTATATGGCTATACCACCATGTACTTATTAACCCCCGATCAGTGGTCCTCTCCTAAATATAACATATCGTTCTATGGCTATACCACCATGTACTTATTAACCCCCGATCAGTGGACATCTCCTAAAGATGACATATCGTTCTATGGCTATATCACCCTGTACGTATTAACCCCCAATCAGTGGACCTCTTCTAAATATGACATATAGTTCTATGGCTATATCACCCTGTGCTTATTAACCCCCGATCAGTGGACCTCTCCTAAAGATGACATATCGTTCTATGGCTATGTCACCCTGTACTTATTAATCCCCGGTCAGTGGTCCTCTCCTAAAGATGACATATAGTTCTATGGCTATATCACTCTGTACTTATTAACCCCCGATCAGTGGTCCTCTCCTTAATCCCCGATCAGTGTTCCTCTCCTAAAGATGACATCTAGTTCTATGGCTATACCACCATGTATTTATTAACCCCCGATAAGTGGTCCTGTCCTAAAGATGACATATCGTTCTATGGCTATATCATCCTGTACTTATTAACCCCCGATCAGGGGTCCTCTCCTAAAGATGACATATAGTTCTATGGCTATATCACCCTGTACGTATTAATCCCCGATCCGTGGTCCTCTCCTTAACCCCCGATCAGTGGTCCTCTCCTAAACATGACATATCGTTCTATGGCTATATCATCCTGTACTTATTAACCCCCGATCAGTGGTCCTCTCCTAAAAATGACATATAGTTCTATGGCTATATAACCCTGTACTTATCAACCCCCGATCAGTGGTCCTCTCCTAAAGATGACATATCGTTCTATGGCTATATCACCCTGTACCTATTAACCCCCGATCAGTGGACCTCTCCTAAAAATGACATATAGTTCTATGGCTATATCACCCTGTACTTATCAACTCCCGATCAGTGGTCCTCTCCTAAAGATGACATATCGTTCTATGGCTATATCACCCTGTACTTATTAACCCCCGATCAGTGGTGCTCTCCTAAAGATGACATATCGTTCTATAGCTATACCACCATGTACTTGTTAACCCCCGATCAGTTGTCCTTCCATAAAGATGTCATATCGTTCTATGGCTATATCACCCTGTACTTATTAACCCCCGATCAGTGGTCCTGCTCTAAAGATGACATATAGTTCTATGGCTATATCACCCTGTACATATTAACCCCCGATCAGTGGTCCTCTCCTAAAGATGACATATTGTTCTATGGCTAATCACCCTGTACTTATTAACCCCCGATCAGTGGTCCTCTCCTAAAGATGACATATAGTTCTCTGACTGTATCACCCTGTACTTATTAACCCCCGATTAGTGGACCTCTCCTAAAGATGACATATCGTTCATTGGCTAATCACCCTGTACTTATTAACCCCCGATCAGTGGTCCTCTCCTAAAGATGACATATAGTTCTATGACTGTATCACCCTGTACTTATTCACCCCCGATTAGTGGACCTCTCCTAAAGATGACATATCGTTCTATGGCTAATCACCCTGTACTTATTATCCCCCGATCAGTGGTCCTCTCCTAAAGATGACATATCGTTCTATGACTCTATCACCCTGTACATATTAACCCCCGATCAGTGGTCCTCTCCTAAAGATGACATATCGTTCTTTGGCTAATTACCCTGTACTTATTAACCCCCGATCAGTGGTTCTCTCCTAAAGATGACATATAGTTCTATGGCTGTATCACCCTGTACTTATTAACCCCCGATTAGTGGTCCTCTCCTAAAGATGACATATCGTTCTATGGCTATACCACCATGTACTTATTAATCCCCGATCAGTGGTCCTCCCATAAAGATGACATATCGTTCTATGGCTATATCACCCTGGACTTATTAACTCCCGATTACTGGTTCTCTCTTGAAGATGACATATCGTTCTATGGCTATATCGCCCTGTACTTATTAACCCCCGATCAGTGGTCCTCTCCTCAAGATGACATATAGTTCTATGGCTGTATCACCCTGTACTTATTAACCCCCGATTAGTGGACCTCTAGTAAATAGGACATATAGTTCTATGGCTATATCACCCTGTACTTATTAACCCCCGATCAGTGGTCCTCTTCTTAACCCCCGATCAGTGGTTCTCTCATAAAGATGACATATAGTTCTATGGCTATATCACCCTGTACTTATTCACCCCCGATCAGTGGTTCTCTCCTTAACCCCCGATCAGTGGTCTTCTCCAAAAGATGACATATAGTTCTATGGCTGTATCACCCTGTACTTATTAACCCCCGATTAGTGGACCTCTAGTAAATAGGACATATAGTTCTATGGCTATATCACCCTGTACTTATTAACCCCCGATCAGTGGTCCTCTTCTTAACCCCCGATCAGTGGTTCTCTCATAAAGATGACATATAGTTCTATGGCTATATCACCCTGTACTTATTAATTCCCGATCAGTGGTCCTCTCCTTAACCCCCGATCAGTGGTCCTCTCCAAAAGATGACATATAGTTCTATGGCTAATCACCCTGTACTTATTAACCCCCGATCAGTGGTTCTCTCCTAAAGATGACATATCGTTCTATGGCTATATCACTCTGTACTTATTAACCCCCGATCAGTGGTTCTCTCTTAAAGATGACATATAGTTCTATGGCTAATCACCCTGTACTTATTAACCCCCGATCAGTGGTCCTCTCCTAAAGATGACATATAGTTCTATGGCTAATCACCCTGTACTTATTAACCCCCGATCAGTGGTTCTCTCCTAAAGATGACATATCGTTCTATGGCTATATCACCCTGTACTTATTAACCCCCGATCAGTGGTCCTCTCCTTAATCCCCGATCAGTGGTCCTCTCCAAAAGATGACATATAGTTCTATGGCTATATCACCCTGTTCATATTAAACCCCGATCAGTGGTCTTCTCCTAAAAATGACATATATTTCTAAGGCTATATCACCCTGTACTTATTAACCCCCGATCAGTGGTCCTCTCCTAAAAATGACATATCGTTCTATGGCTATATCGCCCTGTACTTATTAACCCCCGATCGGTGGTCCTCTCCTTAACCCCCGATCAGTGGTCCTGTCCTAAAGATGACATATCGTTCTATGGCTATATCACCCTGTACTTATTAACCTCCGATCAGTGGTCCTCTCCTAAAGATGACATATCGTTCTATGGCTATATCACCCTGTACCTATTAACCCCCGATCAGTGGACCTCTCCTAAAAATGACATATAATTCTATGGCTATATCACCCTGTACTTATCAAACCCCGATCAGTGGTCCTCTCCTAAAGATGACATATCGTTCTATGGCTATATCACCCTGTACTTATTAACCCCCGATCAGTGGTGCTCTCCTAAAGATGACATATCGTTCTATAGCTATACCACCATGTACTTATTAACCCCCGATCAGTTGTCCTTCCATAAAGATGTCATATCGTTCTATGGCTATATCACCCTGTACTTATTAACCCCCGATCAGTGGTCCTGCTCTAAAGATGACATATAGTTCTATGGCTATATCACCCTGTACATATTAACCCCCGATTAGTGGTCCTCTCCTAAAGATGACATATCGTTCTATGGCTAATCACCCTGTACTTATTAACCCCCGATCAGTGGTCCTCTCCTAAAGATGACATATAGTTCTATGACTGTATCACCCTGTACTTATTCACCCCCGATTAGTGGACCTCTCCTAAAGATGACATATCGTTCTATGGCTAATCACCCTGTACTTATTATCCCCCGATCAGTGGTCCTCTCCTAAAGATGACATATAGTTCTATGACTGTATCACCCTGTACATATTAACCCCCGATCAGTGGTCCTCTCCTAAAGATGACATATCGTTCTTTGGCTAATTACCCTGTACTTATTAACCCCCGATCAGTCGTTCTCTCCTAAAGATGACATTTAGTTCTATGGCTATATTACCCTGTACCTATTAACCCCCGATCAGTGGTCCTCTCCTAAAGATGACATATCGTTCTATGGCTATACCACCATGTACTTATTAATCCCCGATCAGTGGTCCTCCCATAAAGATGACATATCGTTCTATGGCTATATCACCCTGGACTTATTAACTCCCGATTACTGGTTCTCTCTTGAAGATGACATATCGTTCTATGGCTATATCGCCCTGTACTTATTAACCCCCGATCAGTGGTCCTCTCCTCAAGATGACATATAGTTCTATGGCTGTATCACCCTGTACTTATTAACCCCCGATTAGTGGACCTCTAGTAAATAGGACATATAGTTCTATGGCTATATCACCCTGTACTTATTAACCCCCGATCAGTGGTCCTCTTCTTAACCCCCGATCAGTGGTTCTCTCATAAAGATGACATATAGTTCTATGGCTATATCACCCTGTACTTATTAATTCCCGATCAGTGGTCCTCTCCTTAACCTCCGATCAGTGGTCCTCTCCAAAAGATGACATATAATTCTATGGCTATATCACCCTGTACATATTAACCCCCGATCAGTGGTCTTCTCCTAAAAATGACATATATTTCTATGGCTATATCACCCTGTACTTATTAACCCCCGATCAGTGGTCCTCTCCTAAAAATGACATATCGTTTTATGGCTATATCGCCCTGTACTTATTAACCCCCGATCAGTGGTCCTCTCCTTAACCCCCGATCAGTGGTCCTGTCCTAAAGATGACATATCGTTCTATGGCTATATCACCCTGTACTTATTAACCTCCGATCAGTGGTCCTCTCCTAAAGATGACATATAGTTCTATGGCTAATCACCCTGTACTTATTAATCCCCGATCAGTGGTTCTCACCTAAAGATGACATATCGTTCTATGGCTATATCACTCTGTACTTATTAACCCCCGATCAGTGGTTCTCTCTTAAAGATGACATATAGTTCTATGGCTAATCACCCTGTACTTATTAACCCCCGATCAGTGGTCCTCTCCTAAAGATGACATATAGTTCTATGGCTAATCACCGTGTACTTATTAACCCCCGATCAGTGGTCCTCTCTTAAAGATGACATATAGTTCTATGGCTGTATCACCCTCTACTTATTAACCCCCGATCAGTGGTTCTCTCCTAAAGATGACATATAATTCTATGGCTATATCACCCTGTAGAATGGTTACCTTCAATCCTTCTTTCCTGTGATTCCAAGCCCCAGAGGCTGTCGTTCTGACATAAGGTCGAATGTGCGAATGCGGCACACCGAACAGATTTTTGAACTATAAAGTAGATCTTCTTTGTATATAATCATCCGTTATTGGCAACTGAACGATGACACAAAAGCGAGAGCAAGTTACACGAAATCGGACATGTGTTCTTGTGATTTAGCGTTTTTCTGCACAGTGCAGTCGAAGGATGTTACACCGACTTTTAGGAGGCTACAAACTCCGACAATTGGAGAATGGGTTTCCGATGATCCATAAACTTGCAAAGTATGAACACTGACCTCTTCTACATTGCTATAAAACCTGAAATCCGCGCCTGTCCGTGCAATGACCCAAGACTTCAGCTGATGGTCACATACTGGTTCGCATAATTTCGCTTTGCCCTATCTTTTAACACAGGAAAATATTTTGAACTGGTGATAACTAACATAATTTTATACATTTGAACGATATTTTCCCACTACTAGTGCCATTATGCTTAGAATGATGTATAATTTGGCAAATATTACATGAAAATATGCCAGCTGTTCAAAATATCCTGGGTTAAAAGATACGGCAATGTGGAATTAAACGAACCAGTAGCTGACCAGCTGAAGTCACGGATCACTGCACAGACAGGCTCTTCTTTGTTCTCTCAATAATGTGCAAAAATCGAATTGGTAAGATAAGATAAGATAAGATTGGTTGTAACAGTTGTAATGCAATGTGTAAACTGCATAGATCACTGGCAGCAGGAGTCTGGCCAACTTTGTTTGTTGAATCTGGCGAATCTGGCAGTTTGCCAATACTTTCGAGAAGAATGTAATCACAAATCCAGATGCCAAATTTCAAGATTTTAACTCTGATATGTGCAGTATACCTGCCAGGTAAGTTAAGCATGATCTTCAAATCCCAAGATTTCATAACTCAAGACAAATGTGAATTTGACAACAAAAACCTCAACTCAAATATAGAGAACATGACAGAATTGTGTAGGTCTAGTGCAGCTTCCAAATAATTTATTCAAGAAGTGCATGCATCTTCGACTGACACGAAATAAGATGATAGCTAGGAATATAGGGGGAAAATATCATCTGTTGATTCTTATCGATGAAAATCACATTAACTTATTCATCAATAAATATAACAGTGGACGGAACAAGTTCCTGGTGGCCTCGCTGTCAAAATAGTAGCATGGCTCCCACTTACCTGAGAGCTGTGATCTCATCATGATGAAGGCATGACTCGCTGTTGAGATTGGACAAAAAACTGACGAGATTTTCAGAAGTGTTATGTTAAATATTCTAGAATCAGACAACACTACTGGGCCCAATTGACACCTCACCCAACATAAACAAGTAGCCCTAAATGAGCCTAAAATTAGTTGTCAAAAAAAATAGTTCACCTTTAGAGCAAACGGCCAAAAAATAAAGGAAAATTGTCGTCTATGCTATTTCGTTAATCTTGCTCCCGACTTCAGACTACCGGGAGCATCCTCCCCACAGCGCATGCTCCATTTCACAGACTCATTTATCATTCCTGCCTCCAATAGCGGAAGTTGACCATTACTACGTTGCTATGACGTATAGGGGAAAACCCACGTACGCACGGTTCAGTTTGAATCCGGCCGAACATCTCCTTCAGTTTTGCACATGAGGGAACTACTTTTCATATGCTCTGTCCAGATAAACTGGGAAAATAATCTTCAGATAATTCTTTTTAACGCTGGGTCAACAGAGGTATTATGCAGACTTGAAAAGTAATCGAAATGTTTGGCAAACATCTATTTTACTATATATGATATCATTTCCGGCGATGTGCGCGCGGCCCCGAATCCGGTCCAAATGTCTGACTGGTGGCTGGGGTATTATTAGACCCCCAGCGAGTTGGTTGTACGTGGAGGTGATATAAATTTGAAACGATTGAGACCTTTCCAGACCCGTGTCACGCGTGATATGTCCCACAAGATCAGATTTTTTTTTTGCGTGGGTGGGGGGTCCTTGGACGTTTCATTTGTCCTGTAATACGTTTGATAAATGCTTTATATAATATACTGATTCTCCTTTACCTGAAACACGAACCCACCCTTACTGTCCAGAAGTGTCTTTGAAGTAACTTTAAAGTGTGGCCATATTTTAACCTTGAAGTGCAAGGCTCAGAGTCAGAAGTGTGCTTGCAGTGTGGGTATTGTTTTGTAGCAATGCCATATAAGGGCATTGAAGTCACAATGAAGTCACTTGGAAGTACTTTTGAAGTGTACCTCAAATATGTTAATTAAGTACTGCAAAGGCACTTCATCGACACTTCCACAGAAGGGTAACCTTCATAGGCACTTCTGAAGTGCTCTTGAAGTACCTAATTAGAATATTTGAGGCACTTCAATGTCCTTATATGGCAAGGCACTTCATCCACTCTTCTACAGAAGGATACCTTTCATATGCACTTCTGAAGTGCTCTTGAAGTACCTTATTAGTATCATAGCAAATCCGTGTAATGAAAGGTATGTAGCCACGAGATATTTACTTTCCCGGAAAAGAAGACACAAATATATATTTGAGCACAGAACAGTACATCATAAAATATTTACAATAAACCTGATGGTTCTTAACAAGAAACGTGTATTTTATATAACCGCTAGCACAAATCTTTGAGACAAAATACAGCACAGTACTATATATGTATGTATTTACATGCAGTCTTTGGTATGAGAATTTATTGCAGTATTAATATTATTATTCAAGGGTGGCAGTGTTCTTGTCCAACTTGAACTTGAAGCAGCAGATCTTTCGAAGGATAGTTTGCTTTAGTTGCCCTGAGGTCCACTTGGACATAATCCAACCTTTGCTGAAACCCACCAGTCTGAATTGTGGACTTCTTGGCCTGTGGCGATAAATACATGCATATAATTAAAACCTGATCAGTTGTATATATGGTTCCATATGACCTTCAATCCAGTTTTTCTTTTTTTAATACACTCAAGATGATTGAATAGGGACTACCATAAAGGGTAAAGAATGGAACACATCAGTACAATTTACAAAAGATTGATGAAGATGTCTATTATCCTTTCTTTAGTACTCCATGATATACAACAAGGGAGATAAACAGTTTGTGTGACGTTCTAACCAATATACATTAAATGTTATGTTAGAACTGATTCTTCTAAAAATATTTTCCCATTTTGTCCAATTTTACTATAAAATCATGAATTTGGAATGATTATAAAATCTGAATTCAACAAGATTTCTTATCTAATATGATACTGTTTTGATAACACTAATATGTGAGAGACTAATATTATTAATATCTTTATTTTATTCAAATAGAAACCCATGGTACTGATCACTTCAAAAGATCCCAAAACATGTTCACAGTTCTCAGTAATATGTCAGTAAACACATGTGAATATTTTACACAGTTGCAGCTATTTTGAACTGTGAAGTACAAATCTGACGTTTAGTGGTTTCATTGAAATGAGATTTGATGTCACTGAGTGAAATCAAATCAGCCAACTTTAAGCTGGGATATTCCCAGAGCTAATTAATATCATTGAAACTTGTATTCATGTAGTTCTAATAAATTTATAATGTTATGTTGTAACAGTTTGTGGGAAAATTCCAATAATCTAGAAATCCTATTGGGTTGAATCTTATAGGATTTTTTAGAATCTTATAGGATTTTTCAGGATTTTCAGAATCTTATAGGATTTTTTAGAATCTTATAGGATTTTTTTAATGAAATCCGCGCCTGTCCGTGCAATGACCCAAGACTTCAGCTGATGGTCACATACTGGTTCGCATAATTTCGCTTTGCCCTATCTTTTAACACAGGAAAATATTTTGAACTGGTGATAACTAACATAATTTTATACATTTGAACGATATTTTCCCACTACTAGTGCCATTATGCTTAGAATGATGTATAATTTGGCAAATATTACATGAAAATATGCCAGCTGTTCAAAATATCCTGGGTTAAAAGATACGGCAATGTGGAATTAAACGAACCAGTAGCTGACCAGCTGAAGTCACGGATCACTGCACAGACAGGCTCTTCTTTGTTCTCTCAATAATGTGCAAAAATCGAATTGGTAAGATAAGATAAGATAAGATTGGTTGTAACAGTTGTAATGCAATGTGTAAACTGCATAGATCACTGGCAGCAGGAGTCTGGCCAACTTTGTTTGTTGAATCTGGCGAATCTGGCAGTTTGCCAATACTTTCGAGAAGAATGTAATCACAAATCCAGATGCCAAATTTCAAGATTTTAACTCTGATATGTGCAGTATACCTGCCAGGTAAGTTAAGCATGATCTTCAAATCCCAAGATTTCATAACTCAAGACAAATGTGAATTTGACAACAAAAACCTCAACTCAAATATAGAGAACATGACAGAATTGTGTAGGTCTAGTGCAGCTTCCAAATAATTTATTCAAGAAGTGCATGCATCTTCGACTGACACGAAATAAGATGATAGCTAGGAATATAGGGGGAAAATATCATCTGTTGATTCTTATCGATGAAAATCACATTAACTTATTCATCAATAAATATAACAGTGGACGGAACAAGTTCCTGGTGGCCTCGCTGTCAAAATAGTAGCATGGCTCCCACTTACCTGAGAGCTGTGATCTCATCATGATGAAGGCATGACTCGCTGTTGAGATTGGACAAAAAACTGACGAGATTTTCAGAAGTGTTATGTTAAATATTCTAGAATCAGACAACACTACTGGGCCCAATTGACACCTCACCCAACATAAACAAGTAGCCCTAAATGAGCCTAAAATTAGTTGTCAAAAAAAATAGTTCACCTTTAGAGCAAACGGCCAAAAAATAAAGGAAAATTGTCGTCTATGCTATTTCGTTAATCTTGCTCCCGACTTCAGACTACCGGGAGCATCCTCCCCACAGCGCATGCTCCATTTCACAGACTCATTTATCATTCCTGCCTCCAATAGCGGAAGTTGACCATTACTACGTTGCTATGACGTATAGGGGAAAACCCACGTACGCACGGTTCAGTTTGAATCCGGCCGAACATCTCCTTCAGTTTTGCACATGAGGGAACTACTTTTCATATGCTCTGTCCAGATAAACTGGGAAAATAATCTTCAGATAATTCTTTTTAACGCTGGGTCAACAGAGGTATTATGCAGACTTGAAAAGTAATCGAAATGTTTGGCAAACATCTATTTTACTATATATGATATCATTTCCGGCGATGTGCGCGCGGCCCCGAATCCGGTCCAAATGTCTGACTGGTGGCTGGGGTATTATTAGACCCCCAGCGAGTTGGTTGTACGTGGAGGTGATATAAATTTGAAACGATTGAGACCTTTCCAGACCCGTGTCACGCGTGATATGTCCCACAAGATCAGATTTTTTTTTTGCGTGGGTGGGGGGTCCTTGGACGTTTCATTTGTCCTGTAATACGTTTGATAAATGCTTTATATAATATACTGATTCTCCTTTACCTGAAACACGAACCCACCCTTACTGTCCAGAAGTGTCTTTGAAGTAACTTTAAAGTGTGGCCATATTTTAACCTTGAAGTGCAAGGCTCAGAGTCAGAAGTGTGCTTGCAGTGTGGGTATTGTTTTGTAGCAATGCCATATAAGGGCATTGAAGTCACAATGAAGTCACTTGGAAGTACTTTTGAAGTGTACCTCAAATATGTTAATTAAGTACTGCAAAGGCACTTCATCGACACTTCCACAGAAGGGTAACCTTCATAGGCACTTCTGAAGTGCTCTTGAAGTACCTAATTAGAATATTTGAGGCACTTCAATGTCCTTATATGGCAAGGCACTTCATCCACTCTTCTACAGAAGGATACCTTTCATATGCACTTCTGAAGTGCTCTTGAAGTACCTTATTAGTATCATAGCAAATCCGTGTAATGAAAGGTATGTAGCCACGAGATATTTACTTTCCCGGAAAAGAAGACACAAATATATATTTGAGCACAGAACAGTACATCATAAAATATTTACAATAAACCTGATGGTTCTTAACAAGAAACGTGTATTTTATATAACCGCTAGCACAAATCTTTGAGACAAAATACAGCACAGTACTATATATGTATGTATTTACATGCAGTCTTTGGTATGAGAATTTATTGCAGTATTAATATTATTATTCAAGGGTGGCAGTGTTCTTGTCCAACTTGAACTTGAAGCAGCAGATCTTTCGAAGGATAGTTTGCTTTAGTTGCCCTGAGGTCCACTTGGACATAATCCAACCTTTGCTGAAACCCACCAGTCTGAATTGTGGACTTCTTGGCCTGTGGCGATAAATACATGCATATAATTAAAACCTGATCAGTTGTATATATGGTTCCATATGACCTTCAATCCAGTTTTTCTTTTTTTAATACACTCAAGATGATTGAATAGGGACTACCATAAAGGGTAAAGAATGGAACACATCAGTACAATTTACAAAAGATTGATGAAGATGTCTATTATCCTTTCTTTAGTACTCCATGATATACAACAAGGGAGATAAACAGTTTGTGTGACGTTCTAACCAATATACATTAAATGTTATGTTAGAACTGATTCTTCTAAAAATATTTTCCCATTTTGTCCAATTTTACTATAAAATCATGAATTTGGAATGATTATAAAATCTGAATTCAACAAGATTTCTTATCTAATATGATACTGTTTTGATAACACTAATATGTGAGAGACTAATATTATTAATATCTTTATTTTATTCAAATAGAAACCCATGGTACTGATCACTTCAAAAGATCCCAAAACATGTTCAC
>JAVTVY010056520.1:0-28788 GCA_036873755.1 Hanleya hanleyi
TCAGCTTCGACCCGTGATTGACCACTTGGAAACTGGTCAGACACCATCCCGGCTATTTTCCGGAGGCCCTGTAACTAAACACTTGTGGCTTTGTCGGTCGTGTTTGAGGTTGCAGGAGGGTGTCCTATACTACCAGTGGGATTACGGTGTGTTCACGAAGTTGAAATTGGTGGTACCGGCGGCTCTTCGTTCCGATGTATTGCGCTTTGTGCATGATGCCAAGTCAGGGGGTCATTTAGGCCAGGATAAAACTGTGGCTTTGGCCAAACGGTCATTCTTTTGGCCGAACCTGAGGCGGGACGTGGAGTTGTATGTTGAGACATGCGCTACCTGTAATGTGAACAAGAAACCTAAGGTACATCCGCGAGGTGCATTGGGGTCCTACCATGCGGGGACTCCGATGGAGCGGGTTCACCTAGATATCCTAGGACCGCTGGTGTGCTCCGAGGGAGGGAATCGTTACATCTTAATGATGATCGATCAGTTTACGAAATGGCTGGAGATCTGTCCCTTACCTGAGCAATCAGCTGAAAGCATCGCTAAGGCTTTCCTAGAGGGTTTCGTTGTTCGGTTTGGCGTGCCCTTGCAAATACACACCGACCAGGGCCGAAATTTTGATGGTAATCTGTTTTCCGAATTCTGCAGGGTTTTCGAGGTAACCAAGACACGCACCACACCATATCGCCCGTGCTCTAATGGGCAGGTGGAACGGTGTAACAGGCTCCTTCTTCAATTGGTGCGGTGTTACCTTGGGAGCCATCAATCGGATTGGGATAAGCATTTGCCATTGATCGGCATGGCCATTCGGGCAATGCCCAACAGAGACACTGGTTTCTCTCCCAATCTTTTGATGTTGGGGAGGGAAGTGACGATGCCAGTGGATATCCTGTTGGGTGTCGCGGGTGTGAACCTCCAGCAATCTTCAGGGGGGGAATATCTGAAGCAGCTGCTACTTCAGCTGGAGGAGGTTCATCGCCTGGCCCGTGATAAGGTCGGGGCATGTCAGTTGCGCCAAAAACGTACCTACGACTTGAGATTGGAGCAGAAAGTCTATAGCGTAGGCGATTTAGTTTATCGCCGGGACTTGGCTGTTAAGGTAGGTGAGAGCAAAAAGTTGCGACCTATTTTTGCTGGCCCGTATATTGTTGTGGCTGTTCTGGGCCCCTGCTTGTATCGAGTTGAAAGCAGACGGGGTACGCATGTTTGGCACCATGACGTTCTTCGTCAGTGCCGGGACCGAGATGTACCCCTGTGGGTCCGTCGGAGACGTCACACTATACTTGGGACAACCGATTTGGGAAAGAATATTGTAGGGGAGGCGGGGGATCAAGTAAATCAGAACTCTGCTCCACCCTTGTTCACGTCTGATGATCCGGACTTAGACTTGGGGATGTTGTTTGGGACACCGAAGCGAAAGAGGTCCCATCGTAGGGGGAAAAAGCAGGTCTTGGACTCTAGTTCAGACTTGAACGAAGTAATTGGACCGCCGCGGGTCACTCGTGCTGGACGAAAAAGTCGTCCCCCTCAGTTTTTGGGTGTGGAGAGTTAAAGTAGATTTGATGTGTCGCGCGTTCGCGTGAGACAACTGGCCTTCGGTGGCAGGCTGTGTTTCGCCATTGTTCACTGGGGAGCTTGTCCATGGCGCTCAACATTTTGTATATATGTTTATTGGGTTCATTTTTTGATTGTGGTCTAGGTAGTACAGTTGATGTGTAGCATGTTTGTGCCCTTGCATGCTCAAGTTTGTACCCTTGCATGCCCGTGTTCGTGCCCTTGCATGCTTATGTTGTGACGTGGCATGCTCATGTTGTAGCGTGGAATAATGTGATGGATTGATGTAACTCCTAGATGTTGTTTAGAATAAGTGTTTCTTTTGTTGTAGACACTTCCCAAGAGTATTTAGGTGCACCATCACAAAATTCTAAAATCACAAAATGGATCAGGGAAACAATAATGGGCAGGATAGGGGGAGTACGGGGGTAGTTGTTAGGGAAATGGAGGAATGGGTAGTGGTTGATTTAGAGGGTCAGGCGCAGGGTGGGGTAGTAGAGGGTGCAGTAGGTTGGGAAGGGGTAACCGGGGAGGATTTAGATAAAGCTTTTGGGGGGTGGGCTAGTGTTACGGGGGCGGATTTTGATCAATTTTTTGGTGTAGAAGGTAGGGTTATGGGAGAGGGTGTTCCATTTCGGGATATGGAGGATTTGGTGCCCCCTCCAGTTCCCGAAGTGGAACAGCCCAGTAGGTCTGCGGGGGTGGTTCCGGGGGATGGTGGTTGCAGCCGTCCCCTGGAGCCAGTAGCTCCTGTAGTTGATCGGGTTCCTCTGGTGGGGTTGGGTGGGCCAGTTGGTGTGGTCCCTGTGGATGGTACCATTGGCGGCCATCCATTGGGGTCACAGCCGGTAGTGCCTGCTCCGGCTCCTCTGGAGGGACCCATTGAACCATCTGTGGGGGTCCCAGGGGAGGGTACCACTGGAGGCCGTCCCCTGGGACCACAGCTAGGACCTCTTCCCTGTGACGGTCGGTGGATTGCTCAAATCAACGCCGACTGTCGCAGGAAAGTTTGTCCTATTTGCCAGCTGCCTCTCGGCCAGAAGCTTCGGCGACATCTGGGCTGGATACACTTTCCAGCCTGGATGTCGCCGGAGAGATTTTGCTGGGAGTGTGGCTATCGCTCGTCCTCTCTGGGCTATAATTTACGGCACGGAGCGGACGAGCATGAATCTGTGGAGGAGTGGGCATTCACCGATGACCACTGGTGGCGGTGGGTGCCTCTCCTTCACGGGTTCCTTCAGTCCCTGATGGAAATACTGCGGGTCAACACGTATCAGGCCCTGCTGGATTACGTGGTGGCCAACAGGCTATTTCCACAGGAGCTGGAGGTTGACCCCACGGGAAACTGTATGGCCCTAATGGTGGCCTTCGATGCTTCTCGTGGGGTCATTACCCATTCCTTGAGTGTCTCCCCTCCGTCCTCGGTGGCGGCTCTGATCAGTTGGCAGGTGCTGGGACGCGTCCTGGCGTTCCTGTCGGCTGCTCAGAGGGAGCGGCTGGTCGATCCACAGCGGTTGACCGGTGCTCTGGGCGTATGCCCCACACCGAGGGCGGTGGATGCTCATGCCCACCTCGACCTGCTCCTGAAGGACCTTGGGATCTTCACCAGTCTTGAGGAACTTCGGGAGTTGGTCGATGTGGAGTATGCTGAGCGGCTGGAGATCACTTCGGTGATCTGTAATCTCGTCTTCCCGAACAGGTCGGAGCCTGGTGCCCTCCGACGTCTTCTGGAAGACCCGAGAATACAGACCACCTACGGGATCCACCCCCATCAGGCCAGTCTTCCGGTTTCGGGGTCATCCATGACCGCCCTAGTTGCGAAACTGGATGAGCCTCGATGCCGTGGCCTGGGGGAGGTGGGTCTCGACTGGCATGGGCATGAGACTGACATAGAGCGCCGGCGGCAGGAGGATTTCCTGAAAAAAGTCCTGCCGTTGGCCGTGGAGCGGAATCTCCCTGTAGTTATTCACTGCAGGGAGAAGAAGCCTGGTCAGTCTTCTGCCCATGCTAGACTGCTGGACCTCCTGGGGGCTACTTTGCCTCCAGGATGGCCGATTCATGTTCACTCCTTTAGTGGGAACGTCGCCATCCTCCGAGCGTGGGTGAAGCGCTTCCCGAACGTCATGTTCGGGATGAGCGCTTTACCTCTTCGCGAGGGTGATGGCAACAATGATACTGTTCTCCGGGAGATGGGCATGGATCGACTACTCCTGGAGACGGATTCCCCGTACTTGAAGCCCCCCGGAGGCCGAAATCCCAACACCCCATGGGGAGTGTGGCCTGTGGCCTGCTGGGTGTCCAGGATGGTAAATTTGCCCCCCTGGGTCATCCTGGAGGTGACCCGCCGGAATGCCTGTCTGTTGTACAAATTACCTTTGTAGGCAGGTGTTCGGTGGGTCACTTCTTGGGCCGGCTCCACCCCTATTGGGTGTTGGAGGGATTGTATGGGAGACAGCTAAAAGAAAAGGGGGAGGGAAAGTGGGGGGGAACATTTTGACGAAAATTTAGTAATAACCGGGGATACCATTGGGGACTTCCTTGGGCTAATTCTCTGCCCACAGGATATTGTAGTTTTTCTGTATCCGACTCCCTGGGAAAATTAGTTGCGGGTTACCAGTATATTTCAGTTTTAGGCCACTGGTTTCCTGGTAAAACAGGCAGGGAGTCCCCGGAATAGTTTCAGGATAGCTTTCCGGGAGTAATCAATTTGTGTTCTGTGTGGCGGGTTAGTCTTGCCTACCCTGTGACTTGGGCTTGACCCTGTGACCTGGGCTTGACCCTGTGACCTGGGCTTGACCCTGTGACCTGGGTTTGACTCTGTGACCTGGGTTCAGGATGGTATCCCTGGGCGGGATGGGACCATTGGTGACCCATCCCGTTAATTTTGGGGGGTGGTGGTAGGTGCGGAACTTTAGTACTGGTACCGTTGGGGACAGTACAGTTCTGCGGGTGGGTGTTAGTAAACATAACGGGTGGGTTTTTTTGGACATTTTTAGGGGAGAAGGTTAAAATACTTGCACCTTCTTTCCCCTTGGAGCGGTCAGTTTTTAGAGGGTATTTTAGGTGAAGTGCGAGGAATAGATGTCCTCGCACAACCCTATTTTATAGGGTATTTTAATTGAATAGGTTTTTATATCGTAGAGGGGCCCATGGTGCAGGATGCCCAGGGCGGGGTTGGGGGTGGTTTTCAATTAGGAAATTGGACCCTTCCCCAAAAAGAAAAAGGGGAAGGGTGTAGTAAACACTGCCCTTTAGCGTTTAGGTAGTCGAGGGTGGCCACCCTTAATAGGTTAGTCTAGCCTTGGTAGGGCCTCCAAATGTAGCTTAGCTACTGTTAGGAGTAGGTTAGCCTGGCTTAAGTAGGGTCTCCAAACGTAATCTGCCTCCGGGAGTTATTGCCCCTGAGGGCGCTGCATGAAAACCAGCCAATCAGGGACGAGGAGACATAAGTCCCCGGGAGATTCGGGTTGGCAAAGGCACTCTTGCTGCGGATCTCAAGGTGGTAGGACGTAGCACCGGGGAGCACCTAGGGATCATATTCAACAGGTAAGGCCCTGTTCCGTGCCGGTACTATTCTATAGCGAGGAAGTTACTTTAACTTCATGAACGTCCGTTTAAACGGGTAATATCCCGATCGTCAACGATATTTCCCTTCGGAAAGGTAAACGGTTGGCACAATGATAACGAACAGGCCTTTTAGTATTCAGTTATATATGCCGCACAGACAACCCAGACGGGAAAAATTAGCCACTGTCGATAGGTCATACCTACAATCTTTTAGATGAATGATAAATTATGGTATGATAAAATAATGTCTGTGATGGGCATTTATAAAATTGTAATGATAATATAGCTACTCAGAAATAGAAGTTTTAAAGGTGAGTACCTGTCGATGGCCAGTGCTGCCATACCATTGGTTGAGAGAAGGATAGCGAAGTTTCGACTCAGATACCACAAAGGACAGACAAAGGTCCCAGCCTGGATGGACGCGCGGAAAAAATAGTTCAGCAGCTGTAAAGAAAAACAGAGAAACACAGAATTAATACAGATGACGAAGGGAACAAGTAAAGTTTGCGTCCTACAGTGACGAACAGGCTCTACTCAAATAATCCGCTAAACTGAGGAAGGGGGTGGAATCATGCACTGAATCTTATGTTCCCACTAACTTCTGCTACAGCGGTCTCCCTAAAATACGAACACTCGTATGTATGCACAAACATCGTATGTCTTTCTTTGAGAGCAGACTCTCGGTCAGCTCTCCATGGTTGAAGCTCTCTGAATTTCAACTGCCTAGAATATAAAAAATGTAAAATTACTCAAGCTAGCCTATCTCTCCCCATTATTGATCAGTATTTTCTCTTCTGGTGCTATGCACCATGGGAAGACTGTTTTGGGTCAGTTTGATATGTTACAATCATCTCATTTACAAATGTGATCTGTGAACGAACAAGTTCTCAGTAAGGTTGGAACGACGGTTTGTATGCTTCGATATAGTCCACAAAACGACTTCACATCCACCGACCAGTGGAACCCGGATGTAGAATTTATAAGAAATGGTATATCAACGTAGCGTTTTCGATGTGCCCCACCCCGTTTTCCGTCACAAACATTCATCAATACCCACATTTATTCCGACTTGAAATCCAATGTTCCAAGGCATTTTCGTCATGGAACTATATATCAATATTCAGAGGTCGCCCATTAAAGAATTTCCGCGTCCATAATCTAAAGACCTATTCGTTTCCTGCAAGAGCGAAACGTGGTCAGCAGTTTTCAATGATATGGGTACCCTTACCAAAATATAAGGCTTTTGGCAACCAGTCAGCAATATTGCCGCAACGTAATTTAAATACGAAAAGCGACCATGATTGTGGCAATACTGCGGCAATATTACCGCAATATTGGCCAGAAACAAAACTTCCGGCAACACTGTGGACCATGTTGCGGCAATATTATCAGAACAAATACTTGAGGGAAAATTGCAGTTGACATGTATATTTGCAGCACAGTCACATACTATTGACATGCAAAAGAGGCTGCCTCGAACTCGTGCAGCGAATTCATCACGATAAGCACGCAGCAAGCTCCATGCGAACAAATCGCATTAAGCACAGTCCAAGATCCCAATACAAAAGCATTAGTTGATGACCACTGATTTATGTCGCAGGATATGTCTGGGATGCTGGCTACCCATGTGCAGGGTGCAATAGATTCTATCGCATTCTAGTTTAATTTATTGTTGTCAAATTGTCAAGATAATTGTTATTTGTGTTCAAATATTGGAAATCAGTCAAATCGATATAGTTTGAGAATATTGCCGCAATATCGCCAGAAATTGTTACCGCAAGAAAGGGGTGTGGCAATATTGTTGCCAGAAAACGGTTGTGGCAATACTCCAAAGATTGAATTGTTGTCGCAATGTCGCCAGAACTTGTTGCCGCTAGCGCTGACAATAGCAAACCACATTTCCCCCAGTTCTGGCAACAAAATTATGTTTTATTGCCGCAATATTACCGCAACATTTTCATTTTGATAAGGGTATTAACACATCATGATATTCCAAATATCAAATCCGTATCGATGATCACCATTCTTACATCCTGCAATAAAAGCTGCGCGGCTGAGATACTAAGGCTACGTCCGAGAATCCACCGTATTCTCGGGTCTGAATGTGAGGTGCCGAGGGATGCTTTCCTGTAGAGTCATACGGTTGCTCTTTAGTCGCCAGACGTCGTCAATTTTCTCCACCTCTTGCATATCGCTCCAATCCATACGATTTTCGTTAAAAAATCGTTATCCAGAGAATGTTGTAGCTCAGTCACGCTTTCATTGTGACTATTCAGATGAACGCCATGAAGATGTTGCAGTACATATGGTTAATACGACCCCCAACTCGGGGTTAATCGGGATTAGAAAGTTACGATATGAGATAAGTATATTTATAAATAGCTTTATGTATAGATATGTATCGTTATTCGTTATAAATTTATCCAGTTGTATCATTTCATCAGACGTTTATCAGAAGTCTTGCTACGGTTAAATTCACATGTTTATATATGAAACCAATATTGTCTCACCTCCAACGGAAGGCATATGCCCAGAACCAATATATCCGAGGCAGCAAGTCCTGATATTAACACGCCCGTTGAATTCCGAAGTTTCTTCGACAAAAATGTACCCAATACGACTAAAGTATTGCCTGAAATGATCAAACAAAATCTTCAACATATATATAGATGTAATGGTGAGGACGTATTATCGGTACATCTATCATCAGTGTCGGATGATGTTAATAACAACTCGGCTATTCATTATAACGGTCAGTAAGTAGTGTAAAACTGAGCGTCTCAAAGCACAGGTTCAGGTGATCATGATCATGATCAGTGTCATATATGTGCTACATTGGTCAAAGAGGTGCAAACAGGGTCAACGAGGTTCAAACGGAGAGAGATCGGTGTCCAGGTTCAGGAGCAAAACCGGTTCAGGTTTTAGGATTCGATTAATTAGAATCAAGCATGCGACCGCCAGGTTCGATGACGAGAATTATCGACTATGCTTGATAACGTGAGAGGTTGACTTATAGAGAGAAATATTCAGCACAACAATTCCATTCACCAAACCAGTGCCAATGTATAATATAAAACCAGGTATTTACTTGAATGTTATTGAGAAGATGAAAATAAAGGGAGATAATTATATAAGCTATCATCTTAAGACAAAGATAATTAATCAGCCACGATTTTGACCCAAAAATGACGTAATCAAATCGGAAGTGAGCTTATATACCCTCAATATCGAACTCTTAACTATAACTATTATGAACTTAAAAACAAGGGGAAACAACTATATTAATAACAACATAGAGAAAATAATGCAAAATCAATAGATAGTGGAATACAAGTTTTGTTGATCAACTATTTACACTACAGCATTCCACAACATTACATTTATTTCTCATACATAATATATACATAATTCCACAAATTACTTTCATTAATCCTTAATATTTTTCTTTTCATTTATGTCTCTGAATCGTCACTATTCTCCAGTTATCAAATTCTTGAATAAGTCTCTGTGTCCAATACTCCGTTAGCTTTAGCTGACAGATTGTTTTCACAATTCCGCAATGGATATAATCATTCCCCATACCATGACAATAAATCTTATGGCTGTAAAAAATTGACTTAGTCTCTTTTCCATAGCTGGAAGTAGTCCTTCTTTTCCATGCGATCCGATTCATTTTCGTCATACTCCTGATTCAAACTATACTGCTTTCTTCAAAGAGGTGCAAGCAGGGCCAAAGACGTGCAAACATGACCCAAGAGAGAACAAGCGCTGAATGAGCGCAAAGACCTCCGTCGAGGCAACAGGGTCAGTAGGGGAATAGTACATCATTGAATAACATAGGGCCGGATGCCAAGCTCAATTTTGCATTTGTTGACGTGAACTTCATCAATGGTAATTAACGTGAGATTGAGGGTTCCCCACTAGCATGTCCAGCTAGGGATGTGGAAGTCACATTCCCCGCAAATAATATTTCTTTCATTTCACGTGCTTGAAATATTGGGGTATGGAATAGAGTATATTGATGGAAAACCTGGAATACTGCTTGAGACATTAGCCCCTTCCCACCCACACCTCCCCATGAGAGGACACCCCCACCCAAATCAACACGTTAGCGGCAGAAATGAGACCCTGTGTGCCTAGTTTTACCAACTTGCTTGTGATTTTATGGTATAGGCCCTACACATCAACACTTCATATTTTGTATGTGTACAGTATAGCATCCTCATTGACAGAATCCTCTACAAAACACATCTGATTTTACCGACACTTCGTTCTGATCTGTCTCAGCATCATGTGCTGATTCAATGAGCTCGGAATAATTTTGTATACTGGTGTTACAGGTCACCTTCATCATAATGTATCAATTACCATGGACTTGTACATGTATTACATTCATATTGAATGGTGATGGCTGATGAGAATATTGCCCATATGGAACAAATGGCTTGATTCCAGCGAATAAAAAGTTCATGTTAATCATAAACAACATACAATTAATAATACTATCAAATAATTATGTATATTCCTTGTCGACATCAATATAATACAGACAATATTATGACTGAATCAGGGTAACAGATATCCAAGGGTATATATGTCTACACTAAACTGAAGGAGATGCATGATGCGTATTATATTATGTTGTAAAACTTCACTTGCTAATCTCGATTATGTTGCTTATTGTGAAAATAAATGAAGTTATGAAAATAAATTTAGTATGATTGCCCAGTACCCTCAAATCAGAAATATCTTCAGCAGCTAAAGTTAAGCCAATCATAACAATATATAACACCATGGTACTCAGGAAATGAAGTCTTTGTTTCTAGAAGCTAAATCATTTCTGACACATTCAAGTCCTCACCTGGTCAAGGGACATAATTTTGTAAAAAAAAACAAAAAAAAACAACAAGTATAGATCCACACTGGCGCAGACCAGAAAGTTTTATGACCTTTGATGATATTTGTGGAGCATGCTGCAGGACTTCAACTTTCATGAATCTGATATTATCCACACAACCCATTCTACATGATATTTTTGCCATAGCACCGATAAACTAGATCCCTTCATTTATGTGGTCTAGATCCAGGAGCTATTGGGGGCTGCAGGTTTTGTAAAAGTTAGATCCAATTATTCTGAGAGAAGGAATGAAGTCCGGCATGGTTGTTTTAAGTTAAAACTGGGCATCCTTGAAAATGTCTGACCGATTGACACATGTATCACTCTGCCGGTCATCATTACATGCGTAATGTTTATTTCCTGAGGAATCAGCTGATATCCAATGTGGTGGCGGGCGGGGAGGGGGGTTGTGGCCAATCACTGACTCTGATGCTTATGTGCTTCATGGCCTACGTGACAGGTTTATGGACTTTACAACATGTTGGCAGAAGATTATTGTATCTTACATCAAGTTCATGGCTGGAACTATGAAATAAATTTAAAGGTAAACATATGCCATTCACATAGCATTGTACATGTATATGTGCTATGTCGCTGTAAATTGCAGGATTAGTGGTCTGTGGACTGCGTGATACAGTTACAGGCAGCGGCACATGTCTGCAGAAGTTTTTCAATGCTCTCCAGGTATATGCCATGACTGGAATATGAAATTAATTCAAAAGTAAACATGCCATATATGACATTGTACATGTATAAGCTTATACATGTGACATGTTGCTGTGAATCACACGTTTTTTGGCTTGTGAACTACATGATACTGTTATGGGCAGCAGCACATGTTTGCAGAAGTTTACTGATGGTTTTCCAGTCCGAAACAGGCAGGGAAATATGAATTTGACCCAAAAATCAACCGGACTATTACACAGAAATACTACAATATAGTACATGTTGTTTGTGTTGAAGTTTCGCACAATTTGGATTTCACGGACTACGTGACAGGTTTATCATGTACGACACATGTTGGCGGAACTTTATTGATTGTTTTCCAGTCCGAAACAGGCAAGAAAATATGAATTCGCAGAAAAAAGCAAACCTGCATTTTACATGATAAAGACATAAATTTGGTACATGTGCTGCGCGTTGATAAATCGCACAATTTTGATTTGGCAGACTACGTGAAAGTCTTATGGGCTACGGGACATGTTGTCAGAAGTTTTCCAATGCATTCCCAGTCCCAAGCAAGGAAGGAAATATGAATTTGACCCAAAAATCAACATGACTATTACCCAAAAATGCTACAATATTGTACATGTTGTTTGCGTTGAATTTTCGCACAATTTGGATTTCAAGGACTACGTGACAGGTTTATCATCTACGCCACATGTTATCAAAACTTTGCTAATGGTTTATTAATCTGAAACAGGCAGGGAAATATGAATTTGCAGAAAAAAGCAAACCTGCATTTTACATAATAAATACATGAATTTGGTACATGAGCTGCGCGTTGATAAATCGCACAATTTTGATTTGGCAGACCACGTAAAAGTCTTATGGGCTACGGGGCATGCTGGTGGAAGTTTTTCAATGCATTTCCAGTCTCAATCAAGCATGGAAATATAAATTTGACCCAAAAGTAAACATGAATTTTGAATAAAAACAAAGAAAAATAGCACATGTTGTTTGCGTTGAAGTTTCATACAATTTGGGTTTCACAGACTATGAGACAGGTTTGCCATCTACGTTTATATATATCAGTGGAAGATTACGGATACTTTTTCCGGGCCCAAACATGCAGCAAAATAAAAAATAAACGAAAAATAAAACATGCATTTTACACAACATTACAAGTATATGGACCACGCCCCCTTTGTTCGGTTGTTGATTTAACGACTAATTGGCTATAGTTCGATGGATCGAGACTGATCTGCGTTAGAACATATGTCATAGAACATGTTCGCATAGATCTGGAGTAATGAAACACTCTTGGAAACAAGAAATGACTCAAAATACACACCCGGAAATGGAAAACAACAACCCCATGTAATGTCTATACAGGTGGATTTTTTCGTGTTTTTCGTCTTTTGATCACGGATCGAGACAGGTGTCTCTTATAGGACATGTCAGAGAACATTTTCGCATTAATGTGCAGTCGTGGGAGAGGCAAGGAACTAAGAAATAGACCAAAATGTATTCATGGATAGACCACGGCAACAACGCCGAAAACGCCAATTTCCGAGTGCTGATTTGGTTGATCAGGGAGAGATTAGCGATCAGTAATAATGGTGACATACGAAAGAGGAAAAATAAAAGCTGGAACAGTGTAAAAAATATATAAACTATGTATAAATATGACTAAATATTTCGAATATTGGAAGTGACTCACAGTAAATAATTCTCCCGTACGGCGGCTGACATCTTGGTTTGCGCGACCTTGGTGACCTTCCCCACCGTAAATTTTATTTCGGGAAATAGAGCCTAATAACGTGTTTGCTGGTGGAAAGGGAATATTTCCTGCCTCCTAGATTTTCACAAGCTTTCGTTTGATGGGGAAAAGAGGGAGAGAAAGGGTGTAGTTTAACCAAAGGGGGGAGAGAAAATTGATTGGAAATCTGACCTGATTTGGCAAGGTCGTTTGAGGTTCACAGGACCGGATAGCTCTAGTTTCGAGATTGAGGTGGAACCCGACTACAGAAGCAAGGCCCACTGCAATGCATTGCAATGGGGAACCCCATTATTTCAATTGTGTCCAAAGAAATGTGCCTCAAGATTTCGTCGGGAACCATGACGATCCCTATTGGAAATACTATGAGTCGTGGGTTCCCCATATGACAATTATTTGGCGGGAGATTTCACGTTGCGCTCCTAGATCTCCGTCTGATCGACGGAGGTAAGACGGAGGTAAAAAGTGGCAAAGACGTGCAAACATGGCACAACAGAGGCAAAAAGGATCAAAGGGGTGCAAACAGGAAGGGATCAGGTTCAAGATTAGGGTTCAGGTTCAGGAGCAAAACCGGGTCAGGTTTAATGATTGGACCAATCAAAACGAAGAAGAATATCCTTGATGCTATTTTGGCGATGTCCCGTAGTCGCTGTGCAGAACAGATATCCTCTGGTGGTTCAGTCGTATAACTTTTTTCCTGGTTGCCATGAGGGCAAGTTCAGTATTAATATCAAGTAAAATTGGGAAAATTGCGTTGCAGCATTTGTGATTGCTGGGTTACCGGTTACCGTAGTAACAGGGCTGAAATTATCCATGTTTCTACAGCCCGGAACAACCAAATTTGTACATAGGGTAAATTCAGTTTTCTTCATGTTAACATCAAAGAGATATGCAGAGCAACTTGATTTGGCCAGAACTTAGGTTTGACAGGGACCACAGAAATCCCTAATTTTCAACCCCTGGAGTTACCCAAGTGAGGTGGTGATTACAATATGTGTCCCAATTTGCTCAGAAAGATATTCGTGCGTTCTCTTCTGGTTCGATACCGGATACAAGAGATCACTGAACATACACCGCGGCGATGTGTCTATGCTTTCCATATTGTAAACATCTGAAACAAACAGTGATATACCGGTACACGTCCTCTTTGGATGAATCTGAAGGCCAGTAAAACAAAGCTTAACAGGGATGACGATTCGAAGTCCATGAGTTCTAGTTGTCCTCGCAATTTTGTTTCATACTTGTGGTACTATATGACAGATCCTGGTGTATCCACCTTGAAACTGAACCTCCCCTGGACATACATGAACACGGCCCTCATTCGCGACTTCTCGGGGATCTCCGGGGACAGATAGTCCATCGAAGGACATGGACGCCATATTGAACTATAGCTTGGTCATGTGACGTATAACTAGATCATGTGACTACCATCTCTCCCAGGAACTATATCTAAGAGGGCTTCTCTGATTTATCACAAAATAAAGATGGTTGTGGTCTGAAACTTGTCATGTCATGTCAGCATCTGGTAATTGTATTGCCAAAGATGGTTGCACAAGATCAAGTAGAAGTCAACTGATAAAAAAAAAACCTTCCGAAATGGAGAACTTCCAGGTTAACCCCTAGACCGTCGTTCGTCTTGTTGTTGAACAACCTCGCTGAGGCATAGCAATACCCCAGCCACAAGTAAGATTTTCACCCGAGCAGCACATCACCGGAAATGACATCTTATATAAGTAAAAGCGATGCTCGTTGAACATACCGATTACTTTTCAATTTTGCATTATATCTCTGCTGATCTAGCGTTATAAATAATGATCTGGAGATTATTTCCCCCGTATGAGCAAAGCACATGAAAAATAGTGCATTGAGAGAGTTGTTCGGTCGGACTCGAACAGATCTGTGTGTATACTTGGGCTTTTCCCTGTACGTCATAGCCACGTCTTAAATGTCATCTTCCGCTATTGAGAGCAGGGTTCAATTGAGTGAGCTTGTGAAACGGAGCCATATTCGAAGGCATGTGTTGTTTCCACTTACACCAAAGGGCGCAACAGTACTTGTCACCCCTATTGACAGTTCCAACTGCGGCGAACCAACCCACATCAGTGTTGATTCACATCCTAGAGATTATTGACAGTTCGAAAACACACTATGACCTCACTGGAACTATATACCTTAAACTTACGGCACGTTGAAAACTAAAACTAAAACTTTGTGATATTATAACTACATGGGTCCTAACTTACACTGTAAACATTGGTGACATGTTTAACGTCTCAAAATGAAACATGATTTTGTCCCGACTTTTGGGACATGTGAGTACGTATATGTTTCATATTAAAACGGCTTCATGTTTCAAATTGAAACACGTGTCCTTTTCACATGAGTTGATGACGTCTCAATATGAGACATAAGTAGTATATAGACAGTAAATTGAGTTAACTTTTTGGGGCACCGGGAAAATTCGCCATCTGTTGGTCCATGTTAAATCGCCATCGGGAACCCTCAAATTTCGATCGATAGGGGGCGCCACCAGCTCAAGTCGTCCAATCAGAAGCGAGTATTTTTTCCAAATCCGTCACCCAAAATGCATAAATCACCATACAAAGCTAGATTCATAGCTGGTTCTAGAAGCTGCACCACCAAGCTTCTTTCAACCCTATTGAAGAGGGCCCTTCAGGAGGTAAAATCATTTTGGGAAAGATATTGCGCCACTATTTCTAAGAACTCTGGCGTTGAATGTATGTGGATATTGAAAAACTCAAAATGTCTTACGGAAGAACTTGATGCTAAAGGTCACATACCGTACAGACATGTATCCACATGGGATTTCTCGACTCTCTATACTACAATCCCTCATCAGGACCTTATTGACCGTCTAAGTTCATTAATAGTATCTGTGTTCAAGAAAACTGATCGTAGATATATTAATGTCGGAAGCCATAAAGCATTCTTTAGCTCGACTACATACAAGAGATATCATTCATGGGATATTTCTTTGTTTATAGAGTTGCTTGAATTTCTCATTAAAAATATCTATGTGAAATTTGGCAACACAATATATCAGCAGCATATAGGTATTCCAATGGGTACTAATTGTGCACCCCTGTTGGCTGACCTGTATCTGTTCTCTTATGAATATGACTACATGCAGGCGCTTTCAAAAACCGATCCATTCAAAGCCCGTTCCTTCTCATTCACCAAACGCTATATAGACGATCTTCTCGCTGTGGATAATCGCTATATAAATGACGCAGTGAAGGATATATATCCACCTTCACTGGATTTGAAGGAAACTACAGATAGCCCTACAGGCACATCTTATTTAGATCTCTATCTCTATAAAATGAAGCGGGCATTCTCTCTCGTCGACTTTATGACAAAAGAGATGATTACAATTTCGACATCGTAAACTATCCCTTTCTGGACAGTAATATTCCAGTGGGACCTGCATATGGCGTATACATATCTCGCTTAGTAGCATTTGCTAGATCCTGTGTTAAATGTGACGATTTTAATCAACGTCACAAAACATTGTTGCAGAAACTTATAGAACAGGGCTATTCCACCAAGCGCCTCCACTCAAAGTTTCTCAAATTTGGCGATACATATCGCATGCTGATAGCAAAATACGAACGTAGCGTGCAAGATCTATGGCGCTACGTTTCGTAACTTGTGTCTAATTCCGCTTAACCCGGGGCTAGGGGCCGTATGAACCCATGTACTTCAAGATCCTCATGGTACTCATATGAACAGTCACAATCAAAGCGTGACTGAGATACATCTTTTTTAGATGACGACTCTATAACGAATATTATGGATTAAGAATACTGATCAGCGATACGGATTTGATATTTCTGGAACATCATGATGTCTTGCCGGCATCATTGAAAACTGTTGACCGCTTCTCTCTTGCAGGAAACAAGCCTATGTTTATGTATACTATGATTGTCTTTTTGAATTTGGTGCTAATACTGTTATGTGGAAAATGGAATAGGTCTTTGGATTATGGGCGCGGATATTCTCTAATGGACGACGGCTGGATTATGAATGACGGACTAGACGCTTGTAACATGGACATGTATAGACTTGTTTGTCTGGGGGTTTTCCCCATGCCGCCATTGTTCCCCAAACTGGTGTGTCCAAAATGGCGGCATGCCGGCGGCATGCCGCCATTGTACCCCAAACTGGTGTGTCCAAAATGGCGGCATGCCGCCATTGTACCCCAAACTGGTGTGTCCAAAATGGCGGCATGCCTCCATTGTGCCCCAGACTGGTGTGTCCAAAATGGCGGCATGCCGCCATTGTACCCCAAACTGGTGTGTCCAAAATGGCGGCATGCCACCATTGTACCCCAAACTGGCGTGTCCAAAATGGCGGCATGTAGAAAAACGTATAAAAGGAGGAGATTTTTAGTGGTTTGGTGTATTCAGTGCACTACCCAACGGAGCTCTCTCACCTACCTGACCTGCCTGCCTGACCAGCCTGCCTGCCTACCAGCTTGTTCTGACGAGAGGAGGACAGAACGCATGAGACGTGGAGAATATTTTCCATTGGACCCAGCAGCACCTCCGGTTGAAGTCTTGGCTGAAGACGAGCGTGTGAGTGACATTTATCGACGTCACTGGGCTACCATACGCCATTGTTTTCACCGTCACCGTCGTCTATTGGACTTGTATAACTATCGACTGCAGGACCTCACGTATCTGTCTACCTATGCCGAGAACATTTTCACAGATCAGCACACAGCGTTCAAGTTGAATATGACATTCGGTTACATTTTACGGCACAAGGATACGGACCAGGTGCGGTATTATTATCCCAGCAATAATACCTATGTGTTTGACCAGCCGTTCACGGTGACGGATGCGATTTCTCTGGAGCCACTCATCGACCAACTGACTACGTTGGATCCATTGGAATGGGCCCGTTTGCAACGCCCCAATACCAAATGGCTTGTGGAAATGGTGACCAACGTCACATTTTTCGTCACGAAAATGAGAGATCATCCTATCGGTGCTCCTGTACTACTACCACCTTGGTTGCTTCATCGACGTGGACTGTATGCATTAACGGCAGGGATAAAGGGGCCCTACAAAGACCGGAAATGTCTGTTTCGGTGGTTGGCCGTGCATCTGGACGAGTGTAATCCCAAGGCTTGGGACAGAGTGGCCAATGGCTATTGGGAACAGTATTTAGAGCAGCAACACTTGTATGAGCGGCACTTCCGTGGAGTCCCGTTCAAGAATTTGGATGACGTGGAAACACTGTTCAATATCAATATCTTTGTATACCGATTACGATGCGAGGAGGATACATTTGTGGCTGAATTGGTTCGTCGTTCAACAGAACGGTATGCTTCTACGATGAAAGTCAATGTCTTCCACGACAATGGCGTGAGTCATTTTTCGCTGATCTACAATATGAGCCAGTACGCCCAGTCTTACAGTTGTGCCCAATGCCATCGGGTGTTTGACCGTTCCACCAACTTACATCAGCACGAGAAGATTTGTGACAACAGTGTGAAGCGAAAATTTCCTGGTGGTGTGTATCATAATACGCCTACTATTTTCGAGGAACTGGCCGATGAGGGTCTGATCATACCGGAGGAGGACCGTTCTTTTCCCTACCGGGCGTGTTACGATTTTGAGGCCCTTTTGGAGCCCATGGACATGTTTTCAGCGAAAACGCAGTGGACGCAGCGCCATATTCCCCTGAGTGTGAGCATTTCCAGCAACGTACCTGGCTATGACGCTGCACCGGTCTGTTTCGTGTCTACCGGGGATTCCCATGAGTTGATCACCCGCATGATGGAGTATTTAGAGGAAGTCAGTGCGGCCAGTACGGAATTGTTGGTGTCCAAGTTCCAGGACGTACTGGACCAGCTGGACGATCGGATTCCTATACCGGGTGTATCGTTTAGTGACGATGAAGAGTCCGAGTCCGAGTCCGAGTCCGAGTCGCAGCCGGAGCCCATGCAGTCGCAGGATGTGCCTTTACCGAAACCGTATGCGGAGAAATTAAAAGCGCGCTTCCTACAATACCTAGGCCAGTTACCGGTGCTCGGTTTCAACTCGGGGCGATATGACTTGAACATGGTGAAGGAATTTCTCTACCCCTACTTGGCCCAGGCTAATACCATCAAGTCCGTCATCAAGAAGATCAATAATCATATGGCCCTCACTACCACATCACTTCATTTCCTGGATGTATGGAACTACTTAGCTCCTAATTATAGCTATGATCAGTGGGTGAAGGCGTATGACTGTGCACAAACGAAAGGGAGGTTCCCTTACACGTATATATCGACGCTCGACCGTTTGGAGGAAACACAGTTGGCACCCCGGGATGCGTTCTTTTTGACGATTTGAAGCAAGTGGAATGTCCGGAAGACACGTACCGGGAACTACAGCAGGTATGGAACGATCAACACATGCAGACCTCGCGAGATTTCCTGATATGGTATAATAACTTAGATGTGGTTCCTTTCCTGGAATCGGCCGAGAAAATGGTTCAACTGTCTCGTCGTGAGATGCACGTCGACATCTTCAAGGAGTGCTTGAGTTTACCGGGTGTGGCGCTTCGCCATCTTTTTCAAGAGTGTCCTACGTACTTTTCGCTGATACAGCAAAAAGATGCGGACATGCATGATTGTCTAAAGCAGAACATTGTCGGTGGACCGAGTCTTATTTTTCACCGTTATCACGAGAAGGACGTCACTACTCTCCCCGGTGGAAAACCCTGTGCTAAGATCATCGGTTTCGATGCCAATGCCTTGTACCTGTGGTCTCTGGCCCAACCTATGCCCAGTGGACATTATACACGTTGGTTGGCGAAAGGTCAGCATTTTACACCGCAACGCACTCCCTACAAGCATCTGGTTGACCAGTGGTTGGATTGGGAAGCCTATCGACGGGGAATTTATATACGTCATCAGACCAACGCCACAGAGAAGCGCATAGGAGATCGTCGACTCCCCGTTAATGGGGTTGCCCTAGTGGGTAGAACACCGACCGTATTTCAATTTTACGGTTGCTATTGGCACGGCCACGAACGCCATTTCAGCGCTGGACGCTTCAACGAACGACGTGGAAAAACACCGGAAGAATTACGGGAAGAAGTGCAGGAGAACGGCGATTATGTGAAAGAGAGAGGATACCATCTGATCGAAATGTGGGAGTGTGAATTTCATACCATGTGCCAGGCCCTGCCCCATTTACGGCGTTTCCTAATAGAGCGCGAGTACCCGTTGAGTCGTCGGCGACTCCTGAGTCTGCCACAGATGTTCGACGTCATTCGTTCGGGGGACCTCTACGGCTTTGTCGAATGTGATTTGCATGTTCCCGACACTCTCAAGCCTCTCTTCGCCCAGTGCCCGCCCATCTTTAAGAACACGCTGGTGGGTCGGGATGATATTGGAGACACCATGGGGGCCTATGCTGAGCAACACGAGTGTTTGCCTCGAACTCGACGCATGTTGATTGGCAGTATGTGGGCAGAGAAAATCTTGCTCGGTACCCCTCTGCTGCAGTGGTATATGCGGTACGAACTGGAAATTACGAAAATATACCAAGTGATACAGTACGTACCCAACGCCTGTTTTGAGAAGTTCGCGAACGACGTGACTACCGCCCGTCGCCAAGGAGACGCCGACCCCAGTAAAGCCATCATCGCGGAAACGATGAAATTACTTGGGAACAGCGGATATGGAAAAGCGGTAACGAACCAGGACCGTCACGTGACCGTGAACATTTGTACCACGAAACAAGCCCGCAAAAAAGTGAATTCTCCCCTGTTTCGGTCCGTGCAGGTGATCGATGACGACACGTATGAAGTCAGTTCAGCTAAAAAGACTATCCGTTACAACCCACCCCTGCAGATTGGATGTATGGTATACCAGGTGGCCAAGCTGAGGATGCTCCAGTTTCTATATGATTTCATGGGTGTGTATTTTAATCCATCAGACTGGCAACTCATGGAGATGGATACGGACTCGGCCTACATGGCCGTCTCTAATGCAGGATTGGGAGTCCCTGGTGAAACCTGAGTTACGTGCACAGTATGAGGTGGAACGGGACCAGTGGTTACCTCGACGTGACCATTACCAGTACGATAAGCGTACGCCGGGCCTCTTCAAGCTGGAGTGGAGTGGGGATGCTATGATTGCTCTCTCCTCCAAGACGTATTACTGTTACGGAGGAGACGAAAATAAGTTTAGCTGCAAAGGGGTGAACCGGCGCGATCCCAACATCAGCAAGGCCCTGTACCTGAATGTGCTGCAAAGCCAGGCCAGTGCGAGTGGCACTAACCGAGGATTTCGGGTAGTGGACCACCAGATGCGCACGTACATCCAGCAACGACACGCCTTCACATACTTTTACCCCAAGCGCAAAGTCCTTCCCGATGGCATCAGTACCACTTACTTGGACTTGTGAAAAATTTCGAACACTATATGACTTTTGATACACGAGTTAAAAACTGTAAAAGTCAGGATGGCCGCCGGGCGCCAGTTAACTGTGCTGGTCTGCAAAATGTAGAACGTAGGTTCGAATCCTACTCCTGACAGAATTTTTTTGTACCACTTGTATTCTATTGTACATACCACTTGTATTCTATTGTACATACTACCTGTATTCTATTGTACATAGTGTAACTCCCTTCTTGTTCACTTAAATAAAATAAAAAAATAAGTCAAAACCATCATTTTTGTGTTTTCATGAATCTTTTTTTTAATTTTTTTATTGAACATCAATGAACGTCAGAACAACAACGTCAGAACAATAACAACGTTCATGGCGACTGAAGTTCATGGCGACTGCTTCACCAGTTCCCTACTTTATAGCTCAGGCGAGCGACATCGTCTTTCTGTCATCCACCAGGATATCTACCCTTGTGAGGGAGCAAGTTAATTTTAGTTTCCGACTTGGAAAATTTGACGTTGGTGTTGTTGTTGTTAAAGACTTGACAGCTTTTTACGCAGGCAAAATATTTGTAAGATTATGAAACAAAATTAGTGTTCTTTGCCAGTCTTATTTAATAGTTAGGGACTCGGCTGAATTTTTGCACAGGCTGCCATGCAGATATTTTCCATACAGAAATAAATGATAGTGTGACCCAGAAACCTGTCATTTATTATAGAACGTGTAGCTTTAGCTGCGTTCGTCTATCTGTCTCCATCCATCTTTCTGCAGGTTGAAGTAAATGTTAAAGTTTTGAACTTGATAATTTTCCCCTATAGCGATATGCAATGATTTAACATGAAGAATTGGCCATAGTCAATTTTGTGCACAATCAGCGGATTGTAAATTAACCCAGGAAGGGTTGGGCGCGCGGACGTCGGCGAAGGCACCAATCAGCGACGCGTACATCAACCCTAATGTTATAGAGATATGCAATGATTTAACCTGGAGAATTGGCTATAGCGAATTTTGTGCAAAATCAGCGGATTGTAAATTAACCCAGGAAGGGTTGGGCGCGCGGACGTCGGCGAAGAGACCAATCAGCGACGCAAACAGCCATTGACATGCATAGCTGTCTGTACTCACATTTGCCTGCAGACTGTATAGCGCTGTGTTACCGTAGCCCGCGTAATAAGATAAAATTTCTTACTTTTCTTTCGATAAACGTGCTGCAATTTTCAGGGTGACATTATAAGGCTGTGAGGAACATACCTCACGTATTTTTACGGAGGAAAACCGATTTATTTCAAGTATACCGGGTTTTCCATACCACCCTAACCATAACGTTACGGGTCTAAAAATCTATAAAGGATTAAAAATAGCGGCTTAGTGTGCCGCTAGCCTTCTAAATTTTTCAACGCTACACGATGAGTTCCCCCAGTTTAACTGGAAATAAATTTTATACGTGAACGCGCATTTATTGCAAAATGACACCGGTTTAAAATTGGGAAAGAAACACAAAATTTCTCCAGGTCTGCGTCAGCATAACGTTTTAATGGAGAGATTTCGCTGACGTCCGCGCACTGATCTAGTTTCAGTATAAAGCCAACGGGAGCGTGGGGAAGCGTCATTCAAATCACATTTTGCCAGACGTCAACAACTATCGACCAAGCAAGAGAAAATCATGAACAACAGGGTCACTAACATGTCTACAACAAAGGCTTCGGGGCGCGTGGTGGAGGCACGGAGGGAGAGGGCGGAGGAGGTGAGAGCATTGAAAGCCTTCTGGCTACGTGAAATTCAAGGGTGGTGCCGCCAAGTCAACACCAACTACGCAAGGCGAGCAGGCACAATTCTCCGCGCCCTCATCGTTACGGCTAGGACGTTATCCGATGAGGACTGGTTAAACCACATCAGAGAAGCTCTGGACGAGGTGCACCAACATCGACAACCTCGTCCACCCCCACGGCCGGAATTCGTCGACATCGGTGAACTTCCACCAGCACACTTTGTAGAAGATATTCCCATCGATGTGGACGCTGACGTCTGCGTCTGGTGCCAGTCTTCTTTTTATTGCGGCAGCGTAGTACTGCATCTCTTCAATTTGTTCTTTTTCTTTCTTGCTTTGTTTTTTTCTCTCTCGCTTTTTCTGTTTTTTCTTAGGTTTTTCTTCTTCTTCTTCTTCCAGTAATGACGGCTGTAAAATATCCATGTGTTCTTGTTCTTTTTTTCCTCCTTTTTCTAGGTCTGCCAACTCATGGGGTAGGAGTTGTTCTTCATGTTGTTGGAAGATATCTTCTAGCACTCGTTCAAACCGTTCGTATTGGAGTGCGGTGATATCCGCTGCCACTTGTGTTCCTTCGTCGTGTTGAATATCGCCGTCCTGTACCGGTTGGTGTTGTTCATCTATGAATAGGTCTTGTAATATATCATCCATCCAATTTTCATCGTGTACCATATCTATGAAATTCTCCTCTACCGGTTGGTGTTGTAGTTCATTATCTATCAATAGCTCTTCAATCGCTGCATCAATATCCATGGTTTCAGGCATAGCCATGATATAGTTGTGAATGAATGACTAAATACTGCGCGCATTTTATAGTCTAACCGTAGAGCACGCGCATGAGCGCGCGGACGTCAGCGAAATCTCTCCATTAAAACGCAGACGCAGACCTGGAGAAATTTTGTGTTTCTTTCCCAATTTTAAACCGGTGTCATTTTGCAATAAATGCGCGTTCACGTATAAAATTTATTTCCAGTTAAACTGGGGGAACTCATCGTGTAGCGTTGAAAAATTTAGAAGGCTAGCGGCACACTAAGCCGCTATTTTTAATCCTTTATAGATTTTTAGACCCGTAACGTTATGGTTAGGGTGGTATGGAAAACCCGGTATACTTGAAATAAATCGGTTTTCCTCCGTAAAAATACGTGAGGTATGTTCCTCACAGCCTTGTCACCCTGAAAATTGCAGCACGTTTATCGAAAGAAAAGTAAGAAATTTTATCTTATTACGCGGGCTACGGTAACACAGCGCTATACAGTCTGCAGGCAAATGTGAGTACAGACAGCTATGCATGTCAATGGCTGTTTGCGTCGCTGATTGGTCTCTTCGCCGACGTCCGCGCGCCCAACCCTTCCTGGGTTAATTTACAATCCGCTGATTTTGCACAAAATTCGCTATAGCCAATTCTCCAGGTTAAATCATTGCATATCTCTATAACATTAGGGTTGATGTACGCGTCGCTGATTGGTACCTTCGCCGACGTCCGAGCGCCCAACCCTTCCTGGGTTAAGTTTCAATCCTGACATTTTGCACAAAATTGACTATGGCCAATATTCAACGAAATCTCGCCATGCCGCCATTGTACCCCAAACTGGTGTGTCCAAAATGGCCGCCTAGACTATAAATAGTGCGCAGTATATAGTCTTTCATTCACAACTAGATCATGGCTACCAGACGGAGGCTATTCAACGCACAAGATCCTAGAGCACGTAGGAAGATAATTACCAGTGAAGAAGATGGTGATCATGTGGCAATAATTACAAGCTTACAGCGGGTACATAATATTGCCGATACGTTGAGAGGACAAAGTGAACAACAAGACCAAGAGGTGAGGGACACTTTGGACGATGAGGATGTGACGGACGAAGAAGAACTCCCCGATCTAGAGTGGTTAAACAGTAACAGACCCCCAACAAATACAGCGGCTACCCAAACGCCAACTCCCACAACGCCGGCTACGGAAACAGGAGAGACAACGCCAGCTACAACAACAACATGAATGACAACACCACCCTCTTGGGCCGAGGTGACCCGCCTGAACGAACAGATTAATGAAATGAGGGAGGACATGGATCAAATGGAAGATGTGAAGTGTAAACTACAACAACAACTGCATAAGGAAGAAAGTAAATCAAACTGTAGCGTGTGTAACAACGAGGAAACCATGTACGCCCTATTCCCGTGCGGTCATCTATGCCTATGTCAGGAATGCTGGGTAGCCCTAACATGTATAGGGGGGACGTGCCACTGCAGTGAAACGGACGAACTGCATTTAAAGATCAAGTGTCCCGTGTGTAGGACGTGGGTGTCCGGGGTAAAGAAAATTTACCGCTCGTTAAAAAAGTGTCATAACACTTTGCAAAGGGCCTTTTCAGGGCCACCCAATCTTTCCGAAAGCGGAAGCTTCTAATTATTAAAGCACAAAAATAACACCAACTCCTGCACATGCACACACACCTAGGTAACAATAGGTAAATAACACTTAGTCAATGGAAAAACTTCCTACTAACAGCGCCCCAGGTATTAGTATGAATGTACGGATAAATTTTTGCACAAAATTCGCTATAGCCAATTCTCATGTTAAATCATTGCATATCTCTATAACATTAGAGTTGATGTACGCGTCGCTGATCGGTCTAATTTAGGCACCAGTGATGCCTGCTGGGTGCCCGCAGAATCCTCACTTTTTGCGCAAAATTCGCTATAGCCAATTCTCATGTTAAATCCATTCCTATCTCTATAACATTAGGGTTGGCCCTGAAACATTTTTTCGTTGTGGGTTTCAGCCAGCGCGCGGACGTCGGCGAAGAATCGCGACGTCCGCGCGCCCAACCCTTCCTGGGTTAATTTACAATCCGCTGATTTTGCACAAAATTCGCTATAGCCAATTCTCATGTTAAATCATTGCATATATCTATAACATTAGAGTTGATGTACGCGTCGCTGATTGGTCTAATTTAGGCACCAGTGATGCCTGCTGGGTGCCCGCAGAATCCTCACTTTTTGCGCAAAATTCGCTATAGCCAATTCTCATGTTAAATCCATTCCTATCTCTATAACATTAGGGTTGGCCCTGAAACATTTTTTCGTTATGGGTTTCAGCCAGCGCGCGGACGTCGGCGAAGAATTGCGACGTCCGCGCGCCCAACCCTTCCTGGGTTAATTTACAAGCCGCTGATTTTGCACAAAATTCGCTATGGTTAATTCTCACATCAACAGACAAGTCTGGACATGTTCAAAGGTTACACTCAATGAACACTAACACCCATTTTGAATTTTCTACTATTTTTATTAACACAATAGAATGAACGTCTTCACCACAGTAGACTCTGGGTATTGAATTTTAATACAATTATACGCTATCAAGGCGCTTCAATGAACATAGAATGAACATAGAATGAACATAGAATGTAGGAATACGATAATGTCTGAATGTTTCAATGCAATAAGACTTGAAATGTTCAATATTTATACAACAAGACTAACACAGTAGAATGAACGTCTTCACCACAGTAGACTCTGGGTATTGAATTTTTTTATACAATTATACGCTATCAAGGCGCTTCAATGAACGTAGAATGAACATAGAATGTAGGAATACGGTAAATGTCTCAATGTTTCAATGCAACACAAGACTTGAAATGTTCAATATTGATGCAACAAGACTTGTTTGAACTCATCATCGTCTTTCCGCCCCTGGTGCACGTAGATGTAGGTAGCAATTTGTTCACGTGGAATTCTGGGTGGACAGGCAGCTTCCAATGCCTGGGCAATTTGCTCCTCGGTCACGTCCTGTAGTGCCTCAGTGATGAGCGCATTTGATGGTATACTATTGTCCACACACGTATGCATGTTGAAGACCCCGTCCTTGTTGACACAGCCTGCACATTGCTGGATACGCAAGTGTCGAATGCGAGGTCTGAGATGATCCAGGAATGTGTCGATGTACTTCTTAGAAATATACTGAGACACCTGGTCAGACAGGGCTTCATGAATTAGAGCTGTGAGACTCTGCAGCTTCCGCCACGCCATTATTTTCAAGGTGACGCCCTGAGGACAAGGAATACGCTCTTGCGTATCTGACCGCATTTTCCATTTCCGTATATGCACCAGGAGCATGTCGTTGAATCTAGCACAGCTGACAAAGATGTCGTCACCCACAAAATTTCGCTTCGTCACTCCCCTGGTCGCGAATAACCGCATCGACGGCGTAATCAATGGCCTGTAGTTTTAGCCAGGTGTCGAACGTCAAGGCGATATGCCTAGCTGGTCTGTCGTTAAAGGCCGGTGCGTTAAAATGCACTTCCTCGTCTTTGACACTCACAGTTAAATAGGGTGAGAGCTCCCAAGTGTTCGTGTGGGCTGCCTGGTAGGCCTGCTGGATAATGTCATTGATCTCCTGCACAGACATAGGAAGTTGCACCTGTTCTTCTTTCACTGGCTCAGGCACTTGCTGAGGCACTGGCTGAAGCACTTGCTCAGGTATTTCTAAAGGTGTTAGTCGGGGCCGTTTGGCTCGTGCACCGCGTTTGGCAGGTACACCAGACTCTGGGTGCGTACGTTTGGTAGCTGTACGCTCTTGGGCTTCAAGTAGATCTGCTACTTCTTGAAGTTGGGTAGCTGTACGCTGGTCAGTGATGTCCATGACTAAGATATCATCATCTTCTGAATCCTGGGCTTGAAGTAGATCTGCTAGTTCTTCATTTCCCGTCTTCTTCAGCGCCTCCACGAAGGCTAGAAATGCATAGGGGCCACGGCGCAGTAGACCGTCGATGAGGGCTCTGTTTTGTCGTGAAGTGGTGTTCTCCGCCATGATATCTTCGAGACCGTGTTTCAGGAGTATGTTTTCTTCCATAAGCAGATCACATACTTCGGCCACATGCTGCATCTCATCAATGAGGCGAACACGGTACTGTTGAAGCTTAACTTGCTGGGATGACTCCATGACTGTGGGCTCAGGCTGGTCAGTAGCTGCTACGGTGTAATAGGCTGGTGAAATTGCACTGGTAAAATGAAAAGCTTCACGTCTCATACAGGCACGCAGGCAGGCAGGCTAGTGGTCAGGCAGGCAGGCAGGCAGGCTGGTCAGGTAGGTGAGAGAGCTCCGTTGGGTAGTGCAATGAATACACCAAACCACTAAAAATCTCCTCCTTTTATACGTTTTTCTACATGCCGCCATTTTGGACACGCCAGTTTGGGGTACAATGGCGGCATGCCGCCATTTTGGACACACCAGTTTGGGGTGCCGCCATTTTGGACACACCAGTTTGGGGTACAATGGCGGCATGCCGCCATTTTGGACACACCAGTTTGGGGTACAATGGCGGCATGCCGCCATTTTGGACACCCCAGTTTGGGGAACAATGGCGGCATGGGGAAAAACCCCAGACAAACAAGTCTATACATGTCCATGTGACGGATTTGAAAAAAATACTCGCTTCTGATTGGACGACTTGAACTGGTGGCGCCCCCTATCGATCGAAATTTGAGGGTTCCCGATTGCGATTTAACATGGACCAACATATAGCGAATTTTCCCGGTGCCCAAAAAAGTTAACTCAATTTACTGTCTATATACTACTGACATATCTTCAATAAGCACGTGTTCGTTTGAAACATGTAACGTTCTACATTTTGAAACGTGTTGTGTATACATATCTCAAGCTGAAACATGTTAGAGCCGACTACATGTTTCAAAATGAAACGTCTAAGCCAAAACATGACTTTGTCCCAACTTTTGAGACATGTTACAAGTGAAACGGATCTGTACATGTCTCAAACTTGGAAGTGTTTCAAAACAGTCTACATCCCATTACGTGTATCAGAGACTGTCAGACTAGCATGTGCATGATACCGGTACTGAAATGAAAACATTCATCAAAAATCAACATACATCAAGTTTTATTCTCTTATATTCGTTGGAAGTCAAACTCAAGAACATGTATGAACAAGCAATAATCATATACAGAAACACATAAAACAGACTGCTCCTCAGGTTAACTCAAACCTAATAAGCATTCAAACAAATGCATGATTGGTACATCAGAATCCCTGATGTGAACCCCGTTACCATAGAGTGAAAATTGTTCATATAGCAATAATGTGCTCGAGGTTTGATTCATTTATATCACTGATTCACACTTAAAAGTTAAAGA